>PVLC010035281.1:0-16389 GCA_004027655.1 Graphiurus murinus | reverse complement strand
GAGCAAGGACCTAGAGGGAGGCTCTTCTGAGTGAGAATTACTCAAGCCTTGTGTTCAATGGAAGGTTAGATCAGCTCTCTCTGACCTGCCCCTGCAGGGAATGTCTTTCCTTGATTTCTTATTTCTAAATCTATGTGCATTCAATATAGAAATGTATTTGTTTATCTTCCCATTCCTTTCCAAAAATAAACCAAGGCATCCTATATAAATATATAGAAATAGATCTAATAAATAATATATATATAAACCTAATAAATAATATATTATATAAATCTAATAAATAATAGATATAGAATCTTGAAAAAGGAATATTTTGAGAGTAAATTTAGGTGAAGTTAGCAGTAGGTATTGTGTTTAATGTGCACCTGTACCCTTAAGAGAGTAAGTCTAGGATAGTAAATCAGCTCAATTAATCAGGGCTAAAGTAAAGAAGTAGTCCTGGGGTGCTGAACCAGCAGGAACTTCCCAAGTTTCTCCAAACAGTGAGAGGAACAACCTCTCGAAGAAAGTCATTGATATGAATGATAAGATAAAGTTTTAAAGAAGACGAGATGAGATGGATAATTACTATAGCAAGAAGAGAAAAAAAGTGTAGTGAGGAGAGAAAAGGATAGCTCTGGAAATCTAGAACATTGTTGGATTTGTCGGGGGCCTAGACTGGCCAGCTGGACCTCGCCTCTAGATGGCGCCTGGCAGAGTGCCAGAAGCAGCTGCAGGTGTATAACATCCCGGGGCTGTGCCACGCCAGAGCGCATGCACCAGCACGCCCGACTCGTGGCCGGCCCAGGTGAGAGCTGTATGAGACGCCTCGTGGCTTAGGCCCTGCGCAGCTTTAGAAGCCTCCACCTCTCGCCTAGAGAGAGAGCTGCTGGGGAAAGGCTGGTTGGGAAGTTGGCTGACTGGGTTGCTG
Organism: Graphiurus murinus; assembly: GCA_004027655.1. Taxonomy (NCBI): domain Eukaryota; kingdom Metazoa; phylum Chordata; class Mammalia; order Rodentia; family Gliridae; genus Graphiurus; species Graphiurus murinus. Next base: position 15,479 of record PVLC010035281.1, on the reverse strand, counting down.
GGAGAAGTTCTGGGAGGAAGTGGTTGGGAAGAAGAAGTGGTTGGGAAGAGGTTGGCTGGGTTGCTGGGGAAGTCCTGGGAAGAAAGACTGTGGGTTGCTAGTGGAAGACGGGTTGCTAGAGAGAGGGGTTATTGGAAGTCAGTTGGAAAGGCACTGTTTGGAAAGACGACCTCTGTACTGTGTTTGTTACTGCTTGAGCAGTGCTCTTGATCCCAGAAAGAAAGAGATAATAAAAGAGGTTCGAACCAGCAACATTCAGGCAGCGTCTTTATTGGGGCCTCATGGCTGAGGGTTCAGCCTGGGGCGCTCGATAGGATTAGAAGCAAGACACAAAATGCAAAGTGTGTGTGTGTGTGTGTGTGTGTGTGTGTGTGTACACCTACACAGAATTGTGTACAGGGAGCGATGTTGGAGTCCTTCTGATTAAACTAGTGAAGAATGAGAGAGCACGAGGAGAGATAGAACAGACAAAAGACGCACAAGACTCCATAAAAGGAGGCGAGTGTTGGTGCGTTTGGATATAAATAGAGGATTGCAGTCTTTGGAATTCTTGCGGAATGTCTTATGATAACAATGAGCATCTTTTGGAAATACTGTACTTATCTTCCAAGTTCTATCAAAGTATAAGAGGAAATAAAGTACCAAAAGGCACAATGCAAATGGGGTGGATTATTCCATATTTACATAAACACTTAGCACCAAATTGGACTTCAATTAAAAAAAAAAAAGATTCACAACAGAAAAAAAAAACAGTTTAATAGAATATAATGTGTACCCTAAATAAAATATTCTGTAGTTATTAAAGTGAACATGGTAGGAACCCGTTAGCAACAGGTGGAACTGTTCAGTATCTAAGAGTAATGAAAAGAGCCAGGGTCAGAATGCTGTGTGTGCTATAATTGCAACCGTGCGAAAAAATCTATGGGAAGAAGATGAAAGGAAATACCGGGGAAAATATTACGTGTTGAAGGTCATGGTGGTGGAGGGGGTATTTATTTAAGTAGTGTAATGTAATATTTTTATTTCAATAAGAATAAATAGAGTTAGAAGGGCAAAAAATAATAATAAAAAAAAGAGTCTATCCAACGTCTCTCAGTGTTTGACTTAAAACAGAGCTGCCTGCGTGTTTCTGAGCTCCCACATGGAGAACTGAGAGCGATGGGGTCGGGCTGTGCTTGCAGAGTTGGTCTGGGCCCACCCTGCTTGAGTTGACCTGTGGTCACCTGCAACCTGGCCCTGTCTTGCTCAGGCTGCAGAGGGAGAGGACCGAGGTGCAGCAGAACAGGAGCAGCAAGTGACTCTTGCTGGTCTGAGGTTCCTCTGGCCATTCCTTTGACTTCTGCCTCAGTTCTTCCCACGCCAGCAGCAGTGAGAGGTAACTCATGTCCTCTGGCCTCAGTTTCCTCCCCTGTCAACCTAACAGGCTGGGTGAGGACTGAGAGCAGAGCAGTGTTCTAGGAACAGCAAAGGATCACAGAGATGGGTTCAGGTGCAGGCTGAAGCTGCCAGTTACCTGAAGAGTGTCAGAAGCTACTGGAGTGTTTCCACCTGGCCGTTCTGTTTTCTTCTCCCCCCTCCCCTCCTTTTCTTTTTCATGCTCCTCCTCCTCCTTTCCATCTCCATCTCTGTCCCTGTCGCCTTCACTTGCACACACCTTGCTCTTTCACCTGGATCTCTCTTGATTTCAAGATGTTTGTGTTACTGCTTTTGCTCGCCCAACTTTATCTTTTACATTTCCTCTGTTTCCCCCAAGACACCCTGCTGCCTTTCTGTCTGCTCTTCACCTGAAATGAAAGTTTTGTCGTCACCATGGGTAGAATGTAATGATATTGTGGTGTGGACACACAAGACTGTGTCCTGAATTTCAGATACCCTCTATAGCCAGAAATGATCGGTGAAGGCAATCTTTGGAATAATACACTGTCATCAATGTTGTCGACACGATGTGTTCTCAGGGTTTAAAAGCATTTTTGAAAAGTGTCTGTTCAGTTCAGTTGCCCATTTTTTAACTATTTTTTATTGAGCAGAGACTCCAGAGAAGTGACTGAGAGGAATTAGGGAAGAGAGGGGGAAGAAGCCATAAAGAATGCAACAGTAGAAATAATGCTTATGAGAGTACACAAAATTGCTAATTCCAATCTCAAAGATTTTCAGGGTAAGGGTGAAGGGGGGAAGCAGAGAGGAGGGCAACAAGAGTTGTATGCATGTATTTTTCTAACAATGTACCCCAAGATGATGTAAAATTACAATGAACCCAATTAGCAAAACTATAGAAAAACAAATAAAAGCACTTTTGACCAATGTTCATTTTATTTCTTAAAATTAAATAATTTAAATGTTATCTATTATTAACCCCATCCCCAATGAAGGAATTATATAGATTGCATTACTACTTCCATTTCACAAATGAGGAAAGTGAGACCCAGATATATTATAAAACATGCTTTTAAGATCAATATCTAATCAATGGCAGAACTGGGAACAGACTCTGGTCCTGTCTGATTCCCAATCCTAAACTCACACTGACTGTCATAGATCTGCCAGGCAGGGACACAGTACTGGTCCACATGACTGGTTCTCAAGGTATAAACTGCATCAGAATCCCAAGATGGCTGGGTCCCACCCTCGACTTGGATGAACTTCCAACTTAGCAGATTGAGGATAAGTCTCTAAGCTTCTACTCTCTGATGACTACTTGAAAAAAAACAACTTGGATGGAGAAGGATTTCTTTCTGCTCATGGTTTCAAAGATTTCAGTCCATGGTCAGCTGGCCCCAGAATTTGGGGCCCCAAGTGAGGCAGAACATCACGGCGGAAGGGGAAAGCAGAGAAAGCTGCTAGCTCATGGCAGAGAAAGAGATGGGAGGAGAGAGGGAGGGAGAGGGAAGAAGAGACACAGAGAGACGAGGGGGGAGGAAGGGACCAGGGACAAGATTTAGTGACCAAGGGCAAGCCCCATGGACCCCCTCTCTCAACCCAGAGCCTCCCCCACATCCTGGTAGTCCATCCAGCAATCAACGGATTACTCCACTCATGAGATCAGAATTACTAGTGTGATCTAATTCCTTCCCCAAAGCTCCGCTCTGAACGTTGCTTCTTTGGGGACCCGGCCCTTCCTCAACACATGAGCCTTCGAGCCTTCAGGAAACATTCCAGGTCCCAATCATAACAGACCCAGTCATTTGCATTTCTCGCAGATTTTCTGGGCAATGCTGCTGCTACTCCGTGAGAAACATTCACCTCTACAAAGTTTCCCAGATGCTAAATACAAATTCCCTCATTTCACCAATTCCTGCTGCATAAATAACAGGTTAGAAAAAAAAATCATGCAGAGTTGTGATGGTGCTACACGTTTGCTGGTCAGGTTTCCGAAGTTATAAAATGCCTTCGGAAATTGTGTTTAATGAAGTACGTGGTGGGAGAAGGATCTGCCAAATGCAAGAGTCTTTGGCCCTCATTAATACTTAGAGTTTCCTGAACCTTGAGGAAAGCGGGGCTCAACAGCATGGCAGAGGAACAAGCTGAAACAAACAGACCCATTCAGGGAGACAGGAACATGCTAACGTGCACGTTAAATGTTAACTCCCTTGAAAAATAAAAATAACACCGAAAGCAATCTTCGCTGGGGAAATAGATCACTCTAGATTAGGCAAATATTGTTGTTTCAGGTGGCTAAATTTGTTGCTCCAAACCTGAGCTCAGAGTTAGAAAACAAAACCACAAGCCAGAGGGTCGGTCCGCAGGGCAGTAGTCTGAACGCAGCCCTATTAGCAGTAACTTAATATCAGGAATCTGGAACATTTGGACTGTGGCCCTCGTGCTGTTCAGGAGAACTTAAAAATAAAGATTGCTGTGTAGGGAACATGCACAGTCCTCCTGTTTCCATCAGGCATTTCGTGGGAGATATTTATTTCACCTGCTGTCTCTTGGATGCTGGCTTCCAGGGTCAATAGTATGCTCTGCCTTGGGTCCATGTGTGGAGTTAGGTTTGGGGAATGGTAGCTCAGGAAGATGGATTTCAAAACAGATGCATGAAATTCATTGCTCTTGGAATTTGGCTTCCCCAGCATAAGCTCAGTCATGTGAGACATTAACCCAGGGCAGATGGTCATCAAGTGTAGAACTCATCCAACTGTGCCACGGAAAGGCCAGCAATGCGGGCACTGCCACAGCTGAGGTGCTGCCAGGCTCAGAGAAAATTCTGACGGCTGCACCAATTGAAGGGAGGGATCTCAGCTTCGTCAAACTTGGTGAGGTCCTGGACAACACCAACAGGGAGTGGTCAGTCCTTTGGGGAGAGGGAGAGATGGGTGTTCCAATGATTCAGTTTGATGGTCTAAATAATATACACATACACCACAACAAAACCTGGCCATGCTTGCCTGCTTCACTGGCATACGCATGTATCTGAGCATCCACATGGTTGGTTTCCTAGGGACTTAAACCTCAGACCCCTTCATTAAAGTGCTGACCGAGGCCGTCCTTATCGTGAATGAGCCATGCTTCTTTTAGTTCAGGTCTGGAATGTACGGAATACCTTCTGTGCACTGAGCATCAGCTTAGTTAAATCCTGCAAGACGACTTCCTCAACATCAAGACCTTTCAGGAAGAAATTATTACATTTAACTTGCAAATAAGAATAAAAAAAGAACTGAGCAAAAGATTCCGTAACTTACCCAAGGTGAAATAGGACCACGACAGGTTTCAAAACACAGTGGTTGGTGCTCTGTTCTCTCCCTCTAGTGATTTCCAATTTTTCCCCAGAGACAACAGTTTTTCATCTTTGTAATCACAGTCCAGTGCTGTCTCTTCCCTGTGGCTTCCATGAACCCTTCCTCTGAACAAGCAAAGCTATTTAGGGTTCCTTCTTATTTCCTCACTGCTTTTTGAATGTCCTTTGATAGAGCATTTATCACCCTGTTATGAAAATATGTATGTGTTTATCTCCCTAATTCCATGTGCCTTTAAGGGAAAGAACTTTGCCTTATTTATCTCTATGTATACAATATGGTGCTCAGTACATCTTTATTTAATTAAACTGTGTACCTGTAATTATAACATCATTCAAGTTGACTTCTAATTATATCCGATAGGCAAAACAGTCCCTTAGCAAAGCTTATGTCTAATCATTCAGAGTCCAAATATGACAGACTCAGAAGCAGTATGACATGGAACCCTTTACAAAGTGGTGAGTCCCATCTTCCATGGACAAAGTGGAAAACGAGAGCCTAGAATTTAGGGTTGAGCTGATCAGTGATCACTAAGAGGCCTGCTGAGTGGGAACGGCCATTACAATAACCATGGTTGGCATAGGTAATACTCAGGGAGATTCCATGTGTCCTTACTGTGTCTCACTACGTTGCAGAGGGCCTCATTAAGCACCTGAGGCTGGCCTCGAACCTGGATCCTCCAGTCTCAGCCTCCCAAATGCTGGGATTACAAGCGTGTGCCACCATACCCGGCTTGACATTACATTTTTTAATAGAGGGAGAAATCCATGATGTCTCCCAAAGTGGATTGCAGAAGTCATGGCTGAACTAGAAAACAGAGATGGAGGATAAGGTTTGGAGCTAATGAAAGGATTTAAAGAATGCAGCTTTAATTATGTCAAGTTTGAGAATTTATGGCATAGGCAGATATAGATGTCCATTAAATAATTATAGATATGCAGATACAGGGTTCCGGTAAAGAGGGATACCACTGATAAACATGCCAGTGTGTACACACACACACACACACACACACACACAGTAATCCACACACCAGGAAAGCAAGGAGAAAATGTATAAAAATCAATAGATATCGCAGACATCAAAAGAGCATTACATTAGCTCTCGACGTTGTAATAATTATCTTAAATATATAGATGTGTGTATATATTGTTTTTACATCCATCAAGCAAAATACAAGCTTTTAATAATTTTTATAATGAAAAGCTAGCCAAATATTCAGGCTTCTTTTATAGGTTGTTAAAGACCGTATTCCACTATTTCTTAAGCTAGGTAGAAGTTTCACAGGTGTTTATTTTTTAATAATAGTATCCCTCAAAGACATAAGCATTATATTCACCCTTTTATGCATGCTATCTTTCAAAACAGTATTTTAAAACCACAGGCATATAGTGTCAGACCCAAGAAGGAATTTGTTCACATCATAATTCTGTTAGGCAGGTGGATGTATGACAATATTTGGTCCACTACTTTGAAGGCAGGCCAGGGTCCTGACCCTGAATTTCATGAAGCTATGACAAGTCCCCATAATCAAGTCTATTGTAGGTTTTATACAGACAGATTTGAATGAGTTGAGTGAAACCATTATGCGTTCATACCATAAACCAGAAAACCACATACAGAGATCTTTTCAATTTTGATCATTCATTCACCCACTGATTTAGTCAATTCATAATCCCTGGGTGAGTACTCTTTCCCATGTACTGAGTTGAGTCCTAGGGATCCAGAAATCAAGAAGGCAGAGCCATTTATAACTCCACCTAGTGGAGTGTAGGCGTAGACAGCGTGGGAGTGCACAGGAGCAGCTTGATGGGGAGGAATGAGCTTCCCTGAGGTGACATTTGAGCTGAATATCAAGGTTGGGAAGAAGGTAGCTCGGTGGATGGGAGTGGGAATGGAATTTCAGGAAGGGGGAACTGCATGTGATGAAGCATACGTGTTTAAGAACCATTGACATGAAAACAACAACAACAAAAATCAGTAGAAGGAAAAGTGTTCTCTCCAGCATGGATGACAACTTCTTTGGAAGAGAAACAGGCAAGGATCCTTCTCCGTCCAACATGGACCATCCCCAAGAACGGCTCCTTTGTCCCTGAGTTCTGTTTGTTTTGGTCCTCTATCTCTTCTCTAGCTGTTCTAACAACCTATGTGATTCTCTTTAAATGTAGTGTTGGAGAAACGCACGTGTAGTAAACGATTATCCAGGTAACTGAAATAGGCAATCGGGGAGCTGACATAGAAAGGAAGAAAGGAAAGCCAGCCTGTCTCCCTTTCCCCAGGGCCTTCGTGAAACCCTGATGAAGTGCTGCTCTTTCTGGTTTGCAAATTCAGAATCTCTGACAGTCCATCGCCTGGGATTCCATGAGCATGCTGTGGTGAGTGGATGGCTGAATCCAGGTTTAGTGTGTGGCAACACAGGGCTTGGAATGTAAAACTATTTCAGGGCTACAGTGATTGAGTAACCTAAAGTGGTTCCATATGGTCGGTAAAAGTCTCATCAAGCAGAGCGATCTGGGATATTTCTCCTCCTCTAGGTTCTTATAATCTGCAAGTTGCTTTTTCTATTATAGGGTGGAATCAGCAGCTTCAGAGGGTCTCCTCCATCAGAGTTAGGCAACACAGTATCTGATTTCATTCAAACCAAACCCAGCAACTTGCCCCTTAAAACAAGAGGGGTGTAGCTACCCAGATCCTTAACCCTGCCTCTTCACCATGTTCTTGAAAAGGACTTCAAGAATCTCTTTTTTCGCAGGCTCATGGCAGTGTTGTTCACAATAGCCAAGGCACAGACACAAACTCAAGTACCACCTGTGGACATCAGGTAGCTTATCTGCCCAACTCAGTCTAGAGCTCTGAGCGGACCTGGAATATATGCTCAGATTCCATCTTAATTCATAGCAAGTATATAGAAATGATTGTGAATGTTGCTTGGTATTATTAAGTGTGTATGTACAGAACATTTTCTATCAAATAGACTCAATGTGTCTTTTTAAAAAAAGGCATGTTGCCTGGCATGGTGGCACATGCTTGTAATCCCAGTACTTGGGAGGTTGAAACAGGAGGATGATAGATTTGAACCTAGCCTCAGCAACTTAGTGAGGCTCTCAGAAACTTAGTGAGACCCTGTTTCCAAATGACATAAAATAAAATAAAATAGGTCTAGGGGTATAGCCTAGAGGTAAAAGGCCCCTGGATTCCATTTGCAGTAACACACACACACACACACACACACACACACACAGAGGCAAGTAATAAGTGAATAGCAAGGAAACATACAAACTTGGCCACAGTAATGGACTGAATAGATTGTTCTACTCCCTGAGTTTCTTTCCTGTCAAAATCTGTTTCTCACATAAGAAAGAATGACCACGGTATAAACAGAACCTTGTTTATGAAGAAAAGTAGAGGCCATCTCAGATTACCCAAAGAATGAATCATAATCATAGCTGACCCACAGAGGGAAATACACCAAGCAGCGTGAGTGTGTATGTTTGTATCACTTTGAGACTCGGTATGATGTATAATTACATTGAAAAATAAAGATGGAGCTGGAGGAGAATGTAGAGACCCCATCCCCTTTGGCAGACCCTGCCCACAGGTGGGATAGAAAGGGAGGTGAACTGAAGGGTAGTCTCTGGACTTGAACCACGGGGGAGAATTCTTTCGGCACATCTGGAGTAAGTGTTTGAATGAATCACCAGGCAATACAGCAGAAGAGGTGAAATGGTACAAAGGCAATGATTACTGAGGGTCATAGAGGGGAGATGGTGGCACTTCAAGTCAAGCAGCACCAGATTCCATTCTCAGTTCTCCCAGTAATTTGTTAATTAATTCTGGCAAGTTTTTTCCCCCTGAATTCTTTGAAGCAACATTTTTCCACTTGTAACTTGTGGATTCCTTATAGGCATTTCGTGAGTAAGTATATAAAAATGAGTGCTCTGTTGGGTTCTTGGATGGCACCGCAGAATGCAGAAGTCAGTAGCTAACCACCTCTTTGGCAAAGTTCAAATCAACTGAGAGAGGGTCATAGGATCCAAGGGAGATGCAACTCAAACTATAGTGGGAAAGGCCAAGTTTGAGGGTATAACTTAGTTTATGGCCATAGAGGGCTCTCTAGGTTTGGACAGATGGACTCAAGCAGTTCCTATCGGTGCTGGGCTCTTACCTTTCTGCAGCTAGGCAGATTTGAAGAGAACATGAGAAATTGTCCCTGGGATGTCTGCTTGTGATGGGGGCTGTGGGGAGAAGGTAGAGTCAGAAGAGGAGGAGCCAGCCTCCTATCAGATTTTGCAACTAGAAAGGGGAAGAGGTACTGTGAGAACTAGTTGAACAACGAACACAAAAGATGTTAAGACACTTTAACAATGTGAGACAGGGAGGTGGTCTAGGGGAGCAAGTGGAGGGGAGGAAAATCAGTGAAGGAATCACTTCTATCAACATTGTGCATGTATGTGAGAATACCAATGTCAGTCTCAATATCCTGTATGGGAAAGGTGCAGAGGGATTGGGAGGGAACCGAGGGAAAGCCCACCAAGTTTTGTGCGCATGTATGCCATTATCATTATGAAGTGCATTATGATGTGAGACTATAATGAACCAATAAAAGTATTAAAATGTATTTTCACCCATCTCATGAGATACAGACTAGAATGGTTAAATATAAGGTAATCTTGTACGGAAGAAAACCTTCCAGTTCAACCTTCCCAATGTCCGGAAGCAAGGAAGAAGAAGGAGTTCACAAAAATGGGTGCAACTTTCTTTAGTAAAGATTTCCCCATAGTCCAACGTGCACTTACTTAACACTTATTGCTTTTGCAGAACAAATTTTAGGCTTGTGCACTTCAAAGGACAATTTTAAAGCCCTCTTTTTAGATATGACACCTACAAATAAATGGTGTCTTGTCTAAAAAGAGGAATTCTGATTTAGACTGGAAATTGAACTGTGCCCTAATTCACTTTGGCAATGACTTTTTCTTCTTACACTATATCCATGGGAAACTATTCAGCAACTTCCCTCTCAGACTTCAACTAGCTGATAGTTACAATTTTATATCTACTAGGGCATAGGAATTTTAATGTGTTGGAACAAATAAAACATACAGAAAACTACTTTAAGACGCAATGGTTCCAGTTAGGCAGTGGTGGTCATAAGTGGCATTGGTATAGCAAGATTAATATTTTGGGTTGGAGGATCCTAATACATTTACCCAAAGATGTTCTTGCTTGATTCCATACCTTCTAAGTATCAGTCAGCCCAACAAGTGAAATAAGAGAAAGAAATACTTGATCCTATTTTAACTATCATTCTCAAAATGTAGTGGTGGAAATAGGGCAAAAATTTTAAAAAGTGAAGTGATCAACTAGGATTGACAATAGGATTGCTTTTAGCTCAGTTCATAGATATTAAAGACAGTGGAATGATGCAGAGTTTTTTTTTTTTTTTTTTCCAGAAAGTCAGGCCAAACTTTCCAGTTGGTGAAATGACCATATGGGCTGACCTGTTGCCACAGGGCAATATTATGTCTTTAAAAATATGTTCATGGAGTCGGGCGTGGTGGTGCACGCTTGTAATCCCAGCATTTGGGAGGCTGAGACCGGAGGATCCGGGTTCACAGCCAGCCTCAGTTACCTAGTGAGGCCCAATGGAACTTAGTGATACCCTGTTTCAAAATAAAGAATAAAAAATAGGGCTGGGGTATAGCTCAGAGGTAGAATGCCCCTGGGTTCAATCCCCAATACTGAAAAAATAAAATAAAATAAAATAAAATAAAATAAAAATATGTTCATGGAAGAGGAGCCCCATTGGAAACTGCGGGATGACACACTATAATGAGGATAGGAACTCTCAAGTGATTGCTCATATTACCAGCCACACATTTCTGCAGACTCGTATTGTAATTGGGCATGTGAATGTATTTTAGTTGGGATCACATTTAAAAATAAAAATAAAAATAAAATAAATAACTTTAAACACAACTAGAATATTTGACATTTTAGAAAGTCAGGGTTTAAAATGATTTTAGAGTTCAGCAACGCCCCCTTGATCGTGAGCGTGAAGCACCCACTGTACACACGCCTGTGGTGTGAGAACCATCGCAGTCCTTTGCCGAGGCCTCTGACCGCAACACTGATGCACTCGGGTTTGATTCCTGACTCCAGCTGTGGCTGGTGTGACTTAGGCAATTCACTTAACATCTCTGTTCTTCACTTCCTCATCTATAAAATAAAGACTTAAGGAGCAAGGTCTAAGGAAAAAAAAAACATGAAAAACCAACAGAGGGCTATAATAATGGAAAATTCTGAGAAAAGCACCTGTCAACAACAGAACGATCAGTAAATATATATCCCATCAATTTATACAGATGCAATGTACATGCAAAAAAAATACATGCTTTTGTATGTGTATGTATGTATTTGTATACATTGTCTATAAATTTCTCCAAGAAAAGATTAAACCAAAACCTTCTAATTGAAAAGCCAACTTGTTTGGAATGGTAGTGTCCAAAAAATTCCGGCTCATTAGCTGGCTTTAAATATTTCTTTTCTCAAGAAATAAAGTCAAATCTGGAATGGGATTATTATTCAGCAAAAAAGAAAAAGAAAAAAAGAAAGACAAGAAGACAGTATGGAAAGATTCATGTTTTATCTCAGTCGTGAAGTTTACTTGAATTGCAAAACAAGAATGTGAAAAGCTACAACACTTATGATGGAACCAATGTCTCTCAAAAGTATACAAGATTTGAAAAGAGGCATGCTCCTTCACTCTTGAGCTTCATAGAGGCTGTGTCTAAGGAACAAAAATCAGCACATTTTTAGAAAAGAAGACAAAAAGCCCTTTCAGTATTGTAGGTGTATGTATAATTTCTTAAAACCTGCCAGTACCTTGTCACTAAAGAAATAAAGAAGTGCCACCACTAGCAATGAGAAGTGTGCTGATATAAAAATGAGTTGCTTGGCAACAGATTAACTTATTTAAACTTTTATTGGTGCTTTGACAAAGATATTTTGAAAGGAAATGTGAAGATAACAGTAAAAATCCTCAGGATCAGTATCTTCCAGAGGCCCTGCAAGCACAAAACACATGTGCAGGTAACTAAGGCTGGAAGCCTGTGAACTACATTTCCCAAGCTCCTTTACTAACAGGATTCTGGTTAGATTCTGCCAATAGGAGGCACTGTCCCGAGATTGCTAAGCAGAGGACAAAAGCTTGAAGTCTGTGCTTCTGATGGTGTAGAAGTTGCTGGATGTAGCTGACAGTGAACATTTAGGGCACCAGAAACTCCAAGAATCTGAGCAGAAGTCGCTTCTCTGTGGGATCCCCAGCCCTGGCCCAAGCAGTGCTTCATCAACATATTGAAAGCTGGCTGTGTCTTGTCTCAGCAGCTCAGAAACAGGAGTAGACTGTGACCCCCAGCTCAAGGGTGTTAGTATATTCTCTTCCCTGGGTCAGATCTGTCTTCATTTTCCATTCCTCTACTACCTCTTTATATTTCTCTTCTGTGTTTCCTGCCCTTATAACACATCCCCTGCACTTAACCCCCTCTTTTTGAAACATACAAGGTGGTTTATGACTACACTTGGACTGACAGAAATCTTGAGGAGTTTACAGTGTCTCTCTTTAGACTGAAATTGCATAGCAATGTGTCATGAGTAAAGCTAGAAATAAGCCTTCTGGGCCACGCCAGGAAGGGTATTGTGAAGGTTCAACCAGACCTCTCTCTGTATACACACGTGGATAGATGCAGAAGGTAGAAATTGTACAGACACAGATATGAATGAGCCCCTAGCTTTGGTGCTGTTTCTCTGGAGAAGCCTGGCTACACAGGCAAAGAGGGATGACAGCTGGGAGGTGAGCTCATGGTGTTGTTGACCAAAGCCAAAGAAGAGCTCCTGAGATCAGCTTCAAGTGATAGAACTTTATTCCAACATTCATCAGATCCACTGCTGGTTTTAGGGAGAGGAGCAATATGAGCATATTTTATGTTCTAGAAAACACCCTGACTGAAGTTGCACAGGGGAAGCATTTTCAGGGGAGCAAGAGTCAGTGATTCAGCATGACTTCTGGGGGCACGGTGCCTCCAGGCTTTCGCTGAACCTCTATTAGCTAGGCACTTAGCCATTCATACCCTCTGAAGACTTACAACCCAACTCTTCCTTCCCACAGACATATTGCAAGATGTCTTCAAGCTGTAGCTTTAGATCATATTATGATTAGGAAGAAGCATGGGAGAGGGTTTAGCTACCTCTGGCAGACCAGTTCATGGTAGGAAGCGGTTATTCTCCACTCAGAACCCTTTCGATGTCCACAGCTGATGAGGCAACAATTTGGGCAGCCAAACATTTCACAGAAACAGACATGGCTTCTATGCCTAGGCTCTGACACAAGCGGTTCATTGCCATAAAGGACCCAGGTCCTGGTCTAAGGCTTAGCATGTGTTCCCATTCAATCTTTGTCAGAGACATGTGAACAAGTCTTACATTCTCCAAAAGCCCCAGACACAGTGTCATGGGGCTATTTTCTGTGAATTTAATGAAACTTGAGTTTGCAAGCCTTCCATGTGCCTGGGTCTCTTCCAATGCCCTCAGAGGAACCAGCCTGGGTTGGAATGATCATGCGGCTTTGCAAACTTTGCAAAAGTGAGATGCATTAACCGTGGTTACTTCAAACCACAGTCACTTTCCAGTCCCCCTTCCTTCTCTGTCAAACCTTCCCTTGGGTTGGGTGGTGTACTATGGCTGCTGGCATTTGGGGATCTAACTAAAAACTTCAGGTGGGATTAGTTTGGGGCTTACCGAAATGAATTTCTATGTCTCAGTTTCTTCCAGAGCAATTGTGTTTCTGCTAACCATCCTGGTATAGAAATGGCTTCCAAAAATATCCCTACCACCCACTGTGTTGACTAACCCGAGCCTTGACACAAAGGAGCAGGGCCAGAGGTTGATTCACAACACAAATTTGCCCTGTGGCCACAGGGGTTTGGGGAGTAGAACAAGAACAGGTTTTGAAATGTGCAGAGTCGGAAGCTAATCTGTGGAAAATCCTTCCCATCATCAAACATGTAAAAGTGCAAGCAGATAATTTGAAACAGAAGTTCCATCCTTCCAAGAATATACTTGATAATACAGCTTATACAATTAAAATGCCCCACATCTTTTTCTTCTTTTCAGATGGGAATCCAATGAAATGGAATTATGAAATAACTATTTCCTGATGATACGATGGGGAATCCTGATATTGACAAAATAACAAATTTATGCCATTACACAGAGACATCGTGAGAAACTGTTAATCAAAATCTATAAGAATGACTCCCACCCGAGAAAATTCTATATGACTTAAAATCTCACAGCTTTCAAATAAGAGAAATGTGATGGTGTTTTTTTTTTTTCTAAATTTGACAGCAGAAATCATTTCAATAGTAAGACTAATAAGGAATTATGACAAGAAGGGACTTTTTCTGAACTACTAATAATTTAAAGAAATCAAGCAACTATGTGAGAGGATGGATCAAATTATCTTTGTCTCTATAGAAAACATTGCAAAATAGTCTCATGTGACAAAGTAATCAAAGATCAGAGCACTTGTCACACCATTTTGCTAAGGAATAATTGATTTGAAAAGCTCCTTTTGGATTGGGCATTCCATAAGGATGTAAACTCTTGTTTGAATGATGTAGAGGAGGCTGTGCTTGGGGAATATTGCCCAAATGAAGACGTGAGTAAATTAAGGTGGTGGTGCACACATAGCACTTGGGAGGCTGAAATACGAGGATCCCAGGTTCGAGCACATTCTCAGCAGCATAATGAGACTCAGCAACCTAGCGAGACTCTGCTTCAAGACAAAACAACAACAATAAAAAAAAATTGAAAGGACTGGAGGTGTAGCTCAGAGGTGGGATGTCCCTGGGCTGAATCCCCAATAACACACACACACACACACACACACACACAAGTAAATTGCATTAGCAACTTTACAAGCACTATTTTGTTTTGAATTGCACATTTGGAAATAAGTAGATATGAAACTAAAAACATTTTTTTATTCATCTTAACATTAGCCAAACTTTACTGAGCAATTACTGTATGCCAGATACTGGTCTAATCACCTTGTGCATTTTATTTTCTACATTGTATACACAAATTTTTCTTGTTAAGGTAATTTTCTTAACTCACTCAGAAAGGATAGTATCAACGTTTCCAAAGTAGAACTGCTTTTGCCAGAGGCAATTCAGACAAGTTTCGGACATTTTCTGAAGATCAGCAAAAAAAAATATATATATATATATATATATATATATATATATATATATATATATATATATATATATATATATTGAATTGCTTTTATTTCCTTGTAAAAATCTACTCGACATTCCAGCATGGAGCACGGTTGAGGAATGGCAGTTCTGGATTCATAAAGATCTGAGGCTAAATCTGTACTCCACTATTTACCAGGGTGATCTTAAAAAGTTGCATAGCCAACTTATTATGTCTCTATTAGATGGCGAGGTTGTCAGTAACAGCAATGCAAAGAGTGGCAATTTTAATTTTATAAAATCTTTGGTGTCATTTCACCAGTGCTCAAATATAAGGAGACAGGATGGGACGGGACTGTGTTTCACCCAGAACTCTCTCCTCAACCCCAGCTGACCAAAAACATCATGCTATCAATCTGTCATCCAATACAGCCTTATTTTTTTTTTTTTTTGTACTGGGGATTAATCCTAGGGAACATTCTACCTCTGAAAG
>PVLC010035280.1:0-16438 GCA_004027655.1 Graphiurus murinus | reverse complement strand
TTTTTTTTTTTTTTTTGTAGTACTGGGGATTGAACTCGGGGGCATTCTACCTCCGAGCTATACCCCCAGCCCTATTTTTTATTCTTTATTTGGAAACAGGGTCTCACTAAGTAGTGGAGGGCCTCACTAAGTAGCTGAGTCTGGCCTCGAACCCGGATCCTCCTGTCTCAGCCTCCCAAATGCTGGGATTACAAGCGTGCGCCACCACACCCGGCTATTCTTTATTTTGAAGCAGAGTCTCACTAAGTTGCAGAGAGCCTCACTAAGTAGCTGAGGCTGGCCTTTAACCCGGATCCTCAGGTCTCAGCCTCCCAAGTCCTGGGATTACAAGTGTGGGTGCTAGCCGGGCGTGGTGGCGCACGCTTGTAATCCCAGCATTCGGGAGGCTGAGACCGGAGGATCCGGGTTCGCGGCCAGCCTCAGCTACCTAGTGAGGCACTCCGCAACTTAGTGAGACTCGGTTTCAAAATAAAGAATAAAAAAGCTAGGGCTGGGGGTATAGCTCGGAGGTAGAATGCCCCTGAGTTCAATCCCCAGTACCGCAAAAACAAAACAAAACAAAACAAACAAGTGTGGGTGCTATGCCTGGCCAGCTCCCTGTTCTCGGTTGGGAGAGCCACAGTGTCCATCCTGAACTGACCACTTTGGAGGCTCCGAGGGCTCCTGGGATTCGCTCCTGGCACCCCTCCACCTCCCTCCTCCCACCATCCCCACGGCGGAGATGAGAGGACTGAAACACAGAGAGGCTGAGTGACTCGCTCAAAGTCAACGCACGGCAGGGCTGGGACGCACACACCTGTACTTCGTGTGTGTGGGGGGGATACTAGACACTGAATTTGGGGTACTTTACCACTGAGCTACCTTTCCAGCCCTTTTTATTTCAAGATAGGGTTCCCTAAGTTGTCTAGGCTGGCCTCAAACTTGTGATCCTCCTGAGCGGTTACAGATCTATTAGCCGCCCGCTAATATACACGTTTTGACATATGTGCATGCCTGTGAAGTCATCACCGCGTCAGACAGCAGACGCTTGACGCCCTGGGTTCCATCCCCTGCAACACCACCGAGAAAAGACAGCGAACACGGCTCCCAAGGCACTTCCTCCCGCCCGCCCCTGTGACGGTGATGCTCAGCCCCGCCCACCGGCAGCCACGGCTCATTTGCATTTCCTAGAATTTTATATAAAAGACTGGTATCTTCCCCTCAGCATAATTATTTTGCATACAGAACATTTACCAAGATAGATCATATTCTGGGCCATAAAACAAGTCTGAATAAATTAAAAAGACTCAAATAATTGCAAAGCATGTTCTCTGACCACAATGGAATTTTGTTTTCTGGTCCTGGGGATTGAACCCACGGAGCATTCTACCTCTGTGCTAAATCCCTGGCCCTATTTTTTTTTTTTTCTTCTTTTCTTTCAGTACTGGTGATTGAACCCAGGGGCTGGTTCACGGCCAGCCTCAGCTACCTAGTGAGGCACTCCGCAACTTAGTGAGACCCGGTTTCAAAATAAAGAATAAAAAATAGGGCTAGGGGTATAGCTTGGAGGTAGAACGCCCCTGAGTTCAATCCCTAGTACAGCAAAAGAAAAAAAGAAACAGGGTCTCACTAAGTAGCTGAGCTGGCTGCGAACCCGGATCCTCCAGTCTCAGCCTCCTAAATGCTGGGATTACAAGTGTGGGCCACCACACCCGGCTTTATTTTTATTTAGAAACAGAGTCTTGCTATGTTGATGAGTCTCACTACTTGCTGAGACTGTCCTTGAATCTGCGATCCTCCTGTCTCAGCCTCCTAAGTACTGGGATTACAAACTCAGAGCAGTGTTCTTAAATTTTACTCTGACTGCAGGTTGAGGACACAACAGGTTTGATGAAGGGGACAGTTAGATGGTCATGGGGGTCACGCAGGTAAACTGATGGTTGTGGGGGGAGGGGCAGAAGACGGTCAGGCCTATCTATGTTTATAGCTGCACAGTGTACAATTGCCAAACTATGGAAGCAGCCAAGGTGTCCATCAACAGATGAATGGATTACAAAACTATGGGATATGTACACAATGGAATTTTACTCAGCCATAAAGAAGAACAAAATCATGTTATTTGCAGGGAAATGGATGGAACTGGAGAACATTATGTTAAGTGAGATTAGTCAGTCACAAAAAGTTAAAAATCGAATGCTCTTCCTAATATGTAGAAGCTAGGGAGACAATGGGACATAAGAGGGACTCCAGATGAAGAAGGAGAATCCTTAGGTGAACAAAGAATTGACTTAACGGAAGGTGATGGGGGGAGGAGGGACACCCTAATGAGCATGATGTACTTTCATGAACACATCAAAGTCAATCACTAAACTGACCTTGAGAAGGAGGGAGAAGGGAGTGGGGTGGGAATTGGGGAAGGGTTAAATGAGAAATGTGTGCATGGATGTCTTTACCTATATTACCTTGTACCTAACAAAGATATGTGATTATAATGCACCAATTAAAAAAAGGATTTGTTAAAGTTAAAAAAAAAACGCCGGGCTGGTGGCGCACGCTTGTAATCCCAGCATTCGGGAGGCTGAGACCGGAGGATCCGGGTTCGCAGCCAGCCTCAGCTGCCTAGTGAGGCACTCCGCAACTTAGTGAGACTCGGTTTCAAAATAAAGAATAAAAAATAGGGCTGGGGGTATAGCTCGGAGGTAGAATGCCTCTGAGTTCAATCCCCAGTACCGCAAAAAAAAAGAAAAAAAAAAAAAAAAAAAAAAAAAAAAAAAAAAAAAAAAAAAAAAGACGGGTCAGGGGATGAAGATCTGGTGGATTCAAGATGGATTTGGGCCGGGCATGGTGGCGCAGGCTTGTAATCCCAGCATTTGGGAGGCTGAGACCGAAGGATACAGGTTCTCGGCCAGCCTCAGCTACCTAGTGAGGCACTCCGCAACTTAGTGAGACCCCATTTCAAAATAAAGAATGAAAAATAGGGCTGGGTGTAGCTCGAAGGTATAGTGCCACTGAGTTCAATCCCAGTAACACACACACACACACAAAAAAAAAAACCAAGATGGATTTGGGAGGCAGGATACTGTCAGTTCCCTGAGAGGAAGCTGCAGGTTCTGGAAGCAGTGGGCTAGTCCCGTGGCTAGAGAGCCCTAGAAGAGGGCCAGGTAGGTGGAGGGCAGGAGGGAGGGACTCAGGACTCAGAATTCAGGAGTCAAGCGCAGATTCCTTCTTTATTTTTTTGCAGTACTGGGGATTGAACTCAGGAGGGGCATTCTACCTTCGAGCTATACCCCCAGCCCTATTTTTTATTCTTTATTTTGAAACTGAGCCTCACTAGGTTTCAGAGTGCCTCACTAGGTAGCTGAGGCTGGCCCAAAACCCGGATCCTCCGGTCTCAGCCTCCCAAATGCTGGGATTACAAGCGTGCGCCACCACGCCCGGCTAGCACTATCACTTTCTAAGGATACCTGTGGGCAGAAAACTCACAGAAGAGACCCAGTCAGGAAGGAATCTGAGCCGGGCGTGGTGGCACACGCTTCAGCCGTGTTCGTGGCCAGCCTCAGCTACCTAGTGAGGCACTCCGCAACTTAGTAAGATCTGGTTTCAAAATAAAGAATAAAAAATAGGGCTGGGGGTATAGCTTGAAAGTAGAACGCCCCTGAGTTCAATCCTCAGTACTGCAAAAACAAAACAAAACAATAAATAAAAAGGACTGAGGGTGCAGTTGAGTGTCATTTTAGGGGAGGATACTTGGGAGTTCTACCTTCAAGCCACACCCCCAGCCCTCCTTTTTTTTTTTTTTTTTTTTTTTGTGGTACTGGGGATTGAACTCAGGGGCATTCTACCTCTGAGCTATACCCCCAGCCCTATTTTTTATTCTTTATTTTGAAACCGAGTCTCACTAAAAGTTGCGGAGGGCCTCACTAGGTAGCTGAGGCTGGCCTATTTTTTATTCTTTATTTTGAAACAGAGTCTAAGTTGTGGAGAGTCTCAATGAGTAGCTGAGGCTCGCTGAGAACCGGGATCCTCCCATCTCAGCCTCCCAGGTACTGGGATTACAAGCGTGCACCACCATAGCTGGCCCTAGCCGTATTTAATTTAATTTTTAGTTTAAAACAGGGTCTCACTAGGTTGCTGAGTCTTGCCAAGTTGTGGAGGCTGTCCTTGAAGCTGTGATCCTCCTGTCTCAGCTTCCCAAGTACTGAGATTATAAGCATGTGTCACCAAGCCTGGCTACAGTTCCGTGTTGAGGGCTCCCAGAAGACGATGGTGGGGAGGATCATGGGAGAGATGTTCCCCAGCAGTCTCGGGCGGTGGTGTGCCAGATCCAGAGCTGCAAGAGCAGGATGACTTGGAAGGCGGGAGGCACTCTAAAGCTGGCACCTAGCCGGGCGTGGTGGTAGAATCCCCAGTACCGCAAAAATAAATAAAGCTGGCGCTTGGCAGGAACCTTGGCGGCCAGTGAACAGCCGTAGGGCAGGTTCCCTGGTAGAGGGGGCACAAGGATGCCAGAAACAGATGAAGAACTTCAGAGCCTGGGCCTGGTCGGCTCATCTACAAGAAGCCTCGGGCTTCCTGGGCAACGGCAGGGGCTGGGGTGAAACGGAGAGCAGGGACAGAGCCGTGGTGGAGACAGGAAGGGGACACAGGAGACACCACCGCCGCCTGGCGAGGCCTTGCCTGCGGAAAGCAGCAAAACACTTCTTCCTTCCCTGATTTTGACCCCAGCCCCGGCTGTAGGGAAGACGTGGGCCTAGTGTTCTCTCACATGTGCACGCACCGAACACATTTACACACTTTCCCTCACCTTTGGGGGGCTTGGGGAAGTACTGGAGAGTGACCCCAAGGGCATTCTACCACACAGCTACATCCTCAGCCCCCTTCTTTTGTGGTACTGGGGATGGAACCCAGGGGCATTCTACCTCCAAGCTACACTCCCAGCCCTATTTTTATTTTATTTTGAAAACAGGGCCTCACTAAATTGCTGGGACTGGCCTAGAACTTGAGGTCCTCCTATCTCAGCCTCTCAAGTACTGGGATTACAGGCTAGGGCCACCACACCCCACTTTTGTTTTCTTTTTTAAATGTAGTCAATACTTATGTTAATTTCTAACCTGGCCCTGCTTGAAAATGCAGCTCCTGGAAAGGCAGGTTTCCCTAGAGACACAGAAGTGAAAGGTGTTTTCCTTAAGTTTGTTTACTTGGTAAAGGCTTCCAGACTGTTCCAGAGGACCTGGCCCTCCCCTAGGGAGGAAGACCAATAATGGGAGGAGCATGAGACAGCCCAGGACTGAGGTGCTCTGTGTACTGGGATTCTGTTTCTTTCTTTCTTTCTTTTTTTTTTTTTTTGCGTACTGGGGATTGAACCCAGGGGCAGTCTACCTCCCAGCTACACCCCCAGCCCTATTTTTACTCTTTCCTTTCCTTCCTTCCTTTTGGGTACTAGGGATTGAACTCAAGGGCATTCTACCTCCAAGCTATACCCCCAGCCCTATTTTTTATTCTTTATTTGGAAACAGGGTCTCACTAAGTTGTGGAGGGCCTCACTAGGTAGCTGAGGCTGGCCAAAAACCCAGATCCTCCAGTCTCAGCCTCCCAAATGCTGGGATTACAAGCGTGCGCCAGGCTAGGTCAGTTTAAGATAAAATCATGATGTTGGCTTGGGCGATATCTAAGGAATTCACTTCCACCTACAACTTGGATATGGCATGGATCAAAATACTTCTGAGGTGGTTCACGCCTGTAATTCCAGTAGTTGGGAGACCAAGACAGGATTGCAAGTTTCAGGACAGCCTCAGCAACACAGTTTCACCAATGTAAGGAGTCTCTGTTTCAAAATAAAAATAAAATAGGGCTGGGGTATAGCTTGGAAGTAGAATGCCCCTGGGTTCCATCCCCAGTACTCCCCGCCACCAAAAAAAAACTTCTGAAACTGTTTAGAAACTGGCTTTGGGGACAAGTAAATTAGCAAAGTATTAGATACCTCATAATGGATACTTCAGGTAGAGTAATAAGCAAAAAAGATAGGCTTTATAAATTTGCGGTGGGAGCCGGGCGTGGTGGCCCATGCTTGTAATTCCAGCATTTGGGAGGCTGAGACCAGAGGATCTGTGTTCGCAGCTAGCCTCAGCTACCTAGTGAGGCACTCTGCAACTTAGTGAGACCCTCTTTTTTTTTTTTTGCAGTACTGGGAATTGAACCCAGGGGCATTCTACCTCCGAGCTACACTCCCAGCCCTATTTTTTATTCTTTATTTTGAAACCGAGTCTCACTAAGTTGCGGAGTGCCTCACTAGGTAGCTGAGGCTGGCCGCGAACCGGAATCCTTCGGTCTCAGTCTCCCAGATGCTGGGATTACAAGCGTGCGCCACCACGCCCGGCTAATAATATGGTTTCAGGGCAAAGCAAAGAGCAGGGAGAAACCCCCAAAGGATTGCCAAGCAATCGGTTAGGAGAATTTACTACTGTGTGTTACTGGGGATTGAATCTAGGTGACGAGCGAGAGTGGGGGCTCTACCTCTGAGCTACACCTCCAGCCCTTTGTTTCTGGAGATAGCGTGGTCTCCAATTAGCTATCCTCCTGCCTCAGTTTCCCAAGGAAGGCCTGTGCCACCGCCCCTGAGAATCCACTAGTAAGTGCACGTTACAGCATCAATCAAGCCAGGGACAGTGGGACGGAAGGGCAGGCTCAGGGGCCACTCGTCCTCGACAGGAGCCCCGATGTCCCCGCAGTGGGGCCCGCTCCTCCGGTCCCACCTCGTGCTCAGATCGGGCGCTCCCCCTATCCACGCAGGACCCCAACTCCCGGGGGCGCCCCTCTCGTCGGGGCGGCAGCCGGCCTCACCTGGCGCCCGCCGTCCGCAGGCCCTGGTCACCCCTCACTGACACTCGCCACGGGTCATCTGGTGGCCGAACCCAGGGACCCCGAATCACGGGCCCACTTAACACGGCCCCGACCCACACTCGCAGCCCCCAGGCCCGACCCCTGGCCCGGGCGAGCTTTGCAACGGCCACGAGCCTGCCCCGCAGCCTAACCGCCGCCGCGGGGGCCCTGCCGCTCCACGGCCCGCGAGCGCGCCTTAAAAGCCACCACGTCGCTTTCACAGTTCCCGGTAACGCGAGCCCCGGACCTCCCCGCGCGGAGCAGGGCTGCTCAGGCGCAGGCGCGGGAGTGCGCGTCCACGGGCTCGGGCGCCTCCGGAAGGAGCCGAAACTTCCCGAGCACTCGGGCCCGCGCAGGCGCACCGCGGCGGCGGGGGGGAGGGGGGCCCGGCACGCGCTGGGCGCAGGGGAGGTTCGCGGCCAGGGCGCAGGCGCAGGCGCGCGGCCGGGGCGGCGGTTGGGGAGGGTTCTTCCGGAAGGTTCGGGAGGCTTCTGGAAAACGCTCCGCGCGCTGGGCGGGCCCTCCTCTATATAAAGGCGGCGCGGGGGCGGCGCGCCAGTTGCTTCAGCGTCCTGGTGCTGCTACGTCGCGGAGTCTGTGCAGTCGCCTACCACGGTGAGGGGGCTGGGGGGCTGGGGGGCTGGGGACCGGGGTGCGGAGTGCGGAGTGGGGCCCGGCAGGACCTTCGTCCTCTGCGGCCCCGCTCTCCCCGGGCCTCAGGGGTCGCGGAGGCCGGAGGCCACGGGGAGGCCGCAGGAGCGCCCCGCCGCGCAGGGCCCGCGGGTGGCGGGGACGAGGCGCCGGCCCTGCAGGCTCGCCTGGGGCGCGGTGAATGAAGCACAGGCCGCCATGGCGGAGCGGCCGCCTCCGGCCGCGGAGAGGGAAGGGGAAGGGTGCCGGTTGGTGACGGCGTGCGTGGGGCCGCTTCGGCTCGCCATGTCGTCCCCGCGGCGTGCACACGCGGGGCATTACCGCAGTCCGAAATGAGGTCATCCCTTTGTCAGCTGGCCCGGGGTCTCGGTCCCCTTCCGTCCCGCTTATCTTCCGGGCTATCACAAATAGCAGTTGGTAGCGAGGCAGTGGGATCCGGCAGTGGCGCTGCAGACACATTGCGGGGTTTACAGTGGCCCGGGGTGTTTTCTAGATGCCTGAGGAAACGCAGACCCAAGACCAGCCGATGGAGGAGGAGGAGGTGGAGACCTTCGCCTTTCAGGCGGAAATTGCCCAGTTGATGTCCCTGATCATCAATACTTTCTACTCGAACAAAGAGATCTTTTTGAGGGAACTGATATCCAATTCATCTGATGTAAGTCTCCTACCAATCGAGCATTAGGTTTTGGTTTCAGTAAGAACTTCACCTTGGGTCCGTCCGTGTACTTAACGTTTTTTTTGTTTTCTTGGTTGTTATAGGCTCTGGACAAAATCAGATATGAAAGCTTGACAGATCCCAGTAAGCTAGACTCTGGGAAAGAGCTGCACATTAATCTCATTCCAAACAAGCAGGACCGAACCCTCACTATTGTGGATACGGGAATTGGAATGACAAAGGCCGATTTGATCAATAACCTTGGTACCATTGCCAAGTCTGGGACCAAAGCGTTCATGGAGGCTTTGCAGGCTGGTGCAGATATCTCTATGATTGGCCAGTTTGGTGTTGGTTTTTATTCTGCGTATTTGGTTGCTGAGAAAGTAACTGTGATCACCAAACACAACGATGATGAGCAGTATGCCTGGGAGTCCTCAGCAGGAGGATCATTCACAGTGAGAACTGACGCAGGTAGGCACGTGGTAGAAAAATTGGTGCAAGTAATTCCTGTGGGGGCAGGGTTCTTCACACTTCGGACCCCTGAAAATGTTGTGAAATGTGTAAAAATTCACTATTTGCTCTACATATTTTGGGCAAGGAACTTAATCTTATTCATCGCCTACTCAAAGGGGGGTGGTTTTGCAGAAATAAATTGTGTTTAATTTTTCGCAGTTGTGCTATAAGTTCCAATCTCTTTCAGGGGAACCTATGGGTCGTGGGACCAAGGTTATCTTGCATCTGAAAGAAGACCAAACTGAATACTTGGAAGAAAGAAGAATAAAGGAGATTGTGAAGAAACATTCACAGTTCATTGGCTATCCCATTACTCTCTTTGTAAGTTTCTGTATTATAATTGCAAAGTGAATTCTCATGTGTAGATAAACTGTAGTGTCTGAATTAAATTCTTAAGACCTTTTTTCCCTCTCTTTGGTGGTGCTGGGAATTGAAGCCAGGGTTGGTCTACCAGAGTGCCCCATCTTGCCCACTCACTTTATTATTTTGGCACAGGGTCTT
The DNA here is from genome assembly GCA_004027655.1 of Graphiurus murinus. Classification (NCBI taxonomy): domain Eukaryota; kingdom Metazoa; phylum Chordata; class Mammalia; order Rodentia; family Gliridae; genus Graphiurus; species Graphiurus murinus. The sequence goes on along the minus strand of PVLC010035280.1, from coordinate 7,260 downwards.
GCCAAGTTGACCAGGCTGCCCTTAAACCTTCCATTCTTTCTACCCAAATTCTCCAAGTCCTGAGATATTACAGGCTTGTGCTACTATACCTGGCTAAACCCTTAGTTTTCAGATCTGTTAAGGACCCAAACTTAATAGGGCAAGCAGGTACCTTGGAGGTAGGAAGACTTGGGGTCAACCTTCAGTACCCAAAAAAAGGGGACCCAACTTTTAATGTTGCTAGAGTGGTCTAAAGGCTATTTAATCCTAAGCAGTAGAGAGGTGTGTACTTACCCTTTGGGGTACTTAGGGCTGTTTAGAAGGAATTCAGGGAGAAGCTGTGGTTAATGCCACTCAGCTTGGCTAATTTAGGCTTTGGTACAAGAAAGCCACTCTAAGTCTATCCTTTTCTACAGTATACAGGTGAAATAACTTTTGTCTTTTTGAAGGTGGAGAAGGAGCGTGATAAAGAAGTCAGTGATGATGAAGCTGAAGAAAAGGAAGATAAGGAAGAAGAAAAAGAAAAGGAAGAAAAGGAGTCTGATGACAAACCTGAAATAGAAGATGTTGGTTCTGATGAAGAAGAAGAAGAAAAGAAGGACGGTGACAAAAAGAAGAAAAAGAAGATTAAGGAAAAATACATTGACCAAGAAGAACTCAACAAAACAAAGCCTATCTGGACCAGAAATCCTGATGATATTACTAATGAAGAGTATGGAGAGTTCTATAAGAGCCTGACCAATGATTGGGAAGACCACTTAGCAGTGAAGGTGAGTACTGTGGACTTCAAAGTTGATCTACCAATTACATAAATGCAATTGTCTGTCTAGTAGTTCTCAGCCGCTAGCATTGTCCATTGGAACTTAAACCTGTGTGTTTTATTACAGCATTTTTCCGTTGAAGGACAGTTGGAATTCAGAGCTCTTCTTTTTGTCCCAAGACGTGCTCCTTTTGACCTATTTGAAAATAGGAAGAAAAAAAACAACATTAAGTTGTATGTACGCAGAGTTTTCATCATGGATAACTGTGAGGAGCTAATCCCTGAATATCTGAGTAAGTATAAATAGGATGGATGTTCACTGTTACTGGTTAAACAAACTCATCAAGACTTTGGGCATAACGACTAAGTGCTTGCCTAGCTTGTGCAGGTTCCTGGGTTCAGTTCCCAGTTTGTGGCTGCATTCTGGAGTCTGTAATACTGGGTTTGTCCCTGGAATAACTGAGTGCTTTTGGCCATTGTTTTTTCAGATTTCATTAGGGGAGTTGTCGACTCTGAGGATCTTCCTCTAAATATTTCCCGTGAAATGTTGCAACAAAGCAAAATTTTGAAAGTTATCAGAAAGAATTTGGTCAAGAAATGCTTAGAACTGTTCACAGAACTGGCAGAAGACAAAGAGAACTACAAGAAGTTTTATGAGCAGTTCTCCAAAAATATAAAGGTTAGTGGAAATGTTGGACTGTTACTAGCATATTTTAAATTGATCTAATTTTAAATAACATTCTTATAAAATGTAGAAGACTTTCTTAAGCTTAATTCTTTGTTTCAGCTTGGAATACATGAAGACTCCCAAAACCGGAAGAAGCTTTCAGAGCTGCTACGCTACTACACATCTGCTTCTGGGGATGAGATGGTATCTCTCAAGGACTATTGCACCAGAATGAAGGAAAACCAGAAACATATCTATTATATCACAGGTAAATGGTACAATTTTTAATATACTTTACGATAAATTATTGCCTTGGTTCTTAGAGAACAGTGTGTTTTCTACCTAGGTAGCACTGTACATAAATGCAGTGTAATTGTTGCTGATCTAGGCAAAACACATAACCTGGAAGCCAGGCATAGTGGTGCACACCTGTAATTCATACTAGGGAGGCTCAGACAGGAGCAGGTTCAAGGCCAGCCTCCGCAACAGTGAGACTGTGTTTCAAAATAGACTAGGGCTGGGGTGTAGCTCAGGAAGAATGTCCCTGGGTTCAATCCCCAGTACCACAAAAGAAGTTATACTTAACACAAACTAGGTTGTATCTAATTAGTCTAAGTAGACAAATCAAAAGTTGATAAAGCCAATTTACTGTTAAAAGGTCTAAAAGTAACATTACAATACTTCAGGTGAGACCAAGGACCAGGTAGCTAACTCGGCCTTTGTGGAGCGTCTTCGGAAGCATGGCTTAGAAGTGATCTACATGATTGAACCCATCGATGAGTACTGCGTCCAACAGCTGAAGGAATTTGAGGGCAAGACATTAGTGTCAGTCACCAAAGAGGGGTTGGAACTTCCAGAAGATGAAGAAGAGAAGAAGAAACAAGAAGAGAAAAAGACAAAGTTTGAAAACCTCTGCAAAATCATGAAAGACATCTTGGAGAAAAAAGTTGAAAAGGTATGTGAATACTCAATGTTCCTACCTACTAACCACCTTTCTCAGAAATTCATAAGGAAAACTAGAAAATTTTTTATAACTTGTGTATTTAGTGATGGTTATGGCTCTTTTTTTGTGTGGTACTAGGGATTGAACTGAGGGGCATTCTACCTCCGAGCTATACCCCCAGCCCTATTTTTTATTCTTTATTTGGAAACAGTGTCTCACTAAGTTGCGGAGGGCCTCACTAGGTAGCTGAGGCTGGCCTCGAAGCCAGATCCTCCAGTCTTAGCCTCCCAGATGCTGGGATTAAAAGCGCGTGCCACCACGCCTGGCTTGGTTATGGCTTTTCTGATACCTACATTTGCAGATATCTCCAGCCCACTGATTACGTTCCTTGGATTTCATTTCACAGTGAAAGCCTGTAGAAAGATTAAAAGGGGAATTTTTCTAGGCCTAGTCATCATTTAAGACTTTGATTACAGGTGGTTGTGTCAAACCGATTGGTGACTTCCCCATGCTGTATTGTCACAAGCACCTATGGCTGGACAGCGAACATGGAAAGAATCATGAAAGCTCAAGCCCTACGTGACAACTCCACAATGGGTTACATGGCAGCAAAGAAGCACCTGGAGATAAACCCTGACCACTCCATCATTGAGACCTTAAGGCAAAAGGCAGAGGCTGACAAGAACGACAAGTCTGTGAAGGATCTGGTCATCTTGCTTTATGAAACCGCGCTCCTCTCTTCTGGCTTCAGTTTGGAGGATCCCCAGACACATGCCAACAGGATCTACAGGATGATCAAACTTGGTTTAGGTAAAGAATAAAACAGTAGCTGGGGGTGGGGGGTGAGCTTTGAGCTACCAAAACTTTGCAATTCATATGCCCTGAACTCTCACTGTGGTTTTATTTCCAAAAAAGGTATTGATGAGGACGATCCCACTGCTGACGATACCAGTGCTGCTGTAACTGAAGAAATGCCCCCCCTTGAAGGAGATGACGACACCTCCCGCATGGAAGAAGTCGACTAAGCTCTGCCTGGAGAACCTACTGTACACACCCTGATACACTTCCCTTCATTCCCATTGATAATATATTTTCAAGGATTTTTTTTTGTTTATTTTTGTTAACATTTAAAAACCTGTATAGCATGATAACTACTTAAGGGAAAGATAAGATTTCTTTTAAGTGATACTGTGATACTCTAGGCACTAAAGCAGTTAGTATTGCTTTTCTAGTTTCACCTTGACTTATTTTGACAGGTCGAGATTGGTGTGTAAGATGTAACCTATTAACTTTGTGGTCTAAAGTGTTAGCTATCAAGTGGTATCCCATAAGTAGAACAGACAAGATCTTTTGTCACTGAGATACACCTTCATGTTTAAGAGAAAAATGTTTCTTAAAATGGCTTGAGTTTCAACTTGTTAGGATCCACTTTCTGCCCCCTGTAGTTACCAGTTCTGCATGTACTAGTCCTTTAGAAGTAAGTGTGTTCACTGAGACAGCTTGGTGGGAGGGACCCTCCACTGGACTTGTTTTCCAAAGAAAGTACTGTTTAGAGGAACAATTGAAACCTCCCTATAGGTGGGTTACAAGACCATTTGAAAAGTAATCATTGTGAATGGAAATGTAGTGCCCAAGTGACATTGCCTAAAAGGGTAAATAAACAGTTAAAAAGTAAGGTGTCTTTTTATTGGGGGAGGGGTTTATGTGAAGGACAGTGCTCCTCCCAAAACATAGAAACCTACCTGTATGGGAGTATGGAATGAAGAGAGGGCTTTTTTGTGTGTGTGGCATTATTTGTGTGTGTGTGTGTGTATGCACTGCTGGGGATTGAACCCAAGGGCATTCTACTTCCAAGCTATACCCCCAGCACTTTTTTTTTTTTGCAGTACTGGGAATTGAACTCAGGGGCGTTCTACCTCTGACCTATACCCCCCAAGCCCTATTATTTATTTTGAAGCCAGGTCTCACTAAGTTGCAGAGTGCCTCACTAGGTAGCTGAGGCTGGCCGAGAACCCGGATCCTCCAGTCTCAGCCTCCCGAATGAATGCTGGGATTACAAACCATGTGCCACCACACCCGGCTCCAAGGCTTCTTTTTTTTTTTTTTTTGGTACTGGGGATTGAACTCGGGCATTCTATCTACCACCAAGCTACACCCTCTAATGGTGCTGGGTATTATACCCCTAGGCCTTTTTATCTTGTATTTTGAAATAGGGTCTGCCTGAGAACATAGAATTCTCCATCCAGTCTCAGCATCCAAAATACAGGGATTACAGGTTGGCCACCACACAAGTCAATGCTGGTTTTTTTTTTTTTTTTTTTTTTGCAGAACTGGGGATTAAACTGAGGGGCATTCTGCCTCTGAGCTACACCCCCAGTCTTATTTATTTTGAAACAGGGTCTCACTAAGTTGTGGAGGGCCTCACTAAGGGCCAGCTGAGGCTGGCCACGAACTGAGATCCTCCAGTCTTAGCCTCCCAAATGCTAGGATTATAAGCGTGGGCCACCGTGCCTGGCTCCCATGGGATTTTTTTTTTTTTTTTTGGTGGTACTGGGGGTTGAACCCAAGCGCATTCTACCCCTGAGCTACACTTCCAGCCCTATTTTGAAACTGGATCTGGCCATGAACCCAGATTCTCAGGTCTCAGCCTCCCAACTTTTTTTTTTTTTTTGCAGTAGTGGGGATTGAACTTGGGCATTCTACCTCTGAGCTACACCCCCAAGCCCTATTTTTTATTTTATTCTTTACGTTTGTAATCCCAGCATTCAGGAGGCTGAGACCAGAGGATCCAGGTTTGCGGCCAGCCTCAGCTACCTAGTGAGGCACTCAGCAACTTAGTGAGATTTGGTTTCAAAATAAAGAATAAAAAATAGGGCTGGGCCGGGCGTGGTGGCTCACGCTTGTAATCCCAGCATTCGGGAGGCTGAGACCGGAGGATCCAGGTTCTCGGCCAGCCTCAGCTACCTAGTGAGGCACTCCGCAGCTTAGTGAGACTCAGTTTCAAAATAAAGAATAAAAAATAGGGCTGGGGGTGTAGCTCAGAGGTAGAATGCCTCTGAGTTCAATCCCCAGTACCGCAAAAAAAAAAAAAAAAAAAAAAAAAAAAATAGGGCTGGGGGTGTAGCTCGGAGGTAGAATGCCCCTGAGTTCAATCCCCAGTACCGCAAGTTCAATCCCCAGTACCGCAAAAAAAAGAGACTAGGGAAGCCAGGCGTGGTGGCACATGTTTGTAATCCCAGTATTTGGGAGGCTGAGACAGGAAGATTGCAGGTTCCTGGTCAGCCTCAGCAACTTAGGCCCTCTGTAACTCAGTAAGAGCTTGTTTAAAACTAAAAATAGGAAGCCGGGCGTGGTGGCGCACGCTTGTAATCCCAGCATTCGGGAGGCTGAGACCAGAGGATCCGGGTTCGCGGCCAGCCTCAGCTACCTAGTGAGGCGCTCTACAACTTAGTGAGACTCGGTTTCAAAATAAAGAATAAAAAATAGGGCTGGAGGTGTAGCTCAGAGGTAGAACGCCCCTGGGTTCAATCCCCAGTACCGCAAAAAAATAAAAATAAAAAAAAAAATAAAACTAAAAATAGGGCTGGAGATGTGGCTCAGAGATAGAATGCCCCTGGGTTCCATCTCCAGTACCACACACACACAAAAATTAAAGTAGGGCTGGGTTGTGAAGAGACTAACCAGGGGCAGGCACACCATGACCTACTTCTAAAGAGGTCCCACCTCCTCCCAGTCCGTCCAGCCATCAGATTAACCGATCATGCCTGATCCTCATGATTAAATCGCTTTCTAAAAGTCTCACCTGTGAAACTATGAGACTGGGGATAGTTCCAGACCCCACACAACCTACCTGAAGTTCTACTCATTCTCTGGCTCAACAAAACTTTGAGAGCTGGGCGTGATGGTACATACTGTAATTCCAATACTTGGGAGGCTAGAGATAGGATTGCAGGTTCAAGGCCAGCCTCAGCAATTTAGCAAGGCTCTCAGCAATCTTTTTCATTCAAATTGAAAATAAACTTGGCATGTTGGTGCACACCTGTAATCCCAGTACTTGGGAGGCTGAGACAGGAGGATCACAGATTTGAGGACAACCTCAGAAAGCAGTGAGACTCAGTAACCTAGTGAGACCCTGTTACAAAACAAAAAAATGAGCTGGGCTTAGTGGCACACACCTGTAATCCCAGTATTTAGGAGGTTGAGACAGGAGAATCCCACATTTGAAGCCAGCCTCAGCAACTCATTGAAGTTCAGAAATGTAATGAGAACCAGGCGTGGTGTCGCACGCTTGTAATCCCAGCATTTGAGAGGCTGAGACCGGAGGATCCGGGTTCGTGGCCAGCCTCAGCTACCTAGTGAGACACTCCGCAACTTAGTGAGACCCTGTTTCAAAATAAAGAATAAAAAATAGGGCTAGGGGTGTAGCTCGAAGGTAGAATGCCCCTTAGTTCAATTCCCAGTAGCGCAAAAAAAAAAAAAAAAAAAATAGGGCTGGGGTTGTAGCTCAGAGGTAGAATGCCCCTGAGTTCAATCCCCAGTACCACAAAAAATAAATAAATAAATAAAAAATAGCTGAACCTGGTTGGTGCATGCCTGTAATCCCAGTTCTTGGGAGGCTGAGACAGGAGGATCACAGGTTTGAGGACAGCCTCAGTAAGTAGTAAGACTCTTACCAACCTAGCAAGACCTAATTTCAAATTAAAAATAAAAAATAGAGCCGGGCGTGGTGGCGCACGCTTGTAATCCCAGCATTCGGGAGGCTGAGACCAGAGGATCCGGGTTCGCGGCCAGCCTCAGCTACCTAGTGAGGCACTCCGCAACTTAGTGAGACCTGGTTTCAAAATAAAGAATAAAAAATAGGGCTGGGGATGTAGCTCGGAGGTAGAATGCCCCTGGGTTCAATCCCTAGTG
>PVLC010035279.1:0-16429 GCA_004027655.1 Graphiurus murinus | reverse complement strand
AATCCCAGCATTCGGGAGGCTGAGACCAGAGGATCCGGGTTCGCGGCCAACCTCAGCTACCTAGTGAGGCACTCCGCAACTTAGTGAGACTCGGTTTCAAAATAAAGAATAAAAAATAGGGCTGGGGGTGTAGCTCGGAGGTAGAATGCCCCTGAGTTCAATCCCCAGTACCGCAAAAAAAAAAAAAAAAAAAAAAAAAAAGTAGAATAAAACAGATAGGGCTGGAGGTGTAGGTCAGAGGTAGAATGCCCTTGGGTTCCATCCCCAGTACTGCAAAAAAAAAGGAGGAGGGGTGAGAGTGTAGCATGGAGGTAGAATGCCCTTGGGTTCAATTCAATAAACACACACACACAAAAAAATTAACAATTATAAGCCGGGCATGGTGGCGCACGCTTGTAATCCCAGCATTCGGGAGGCTGAGACCGGAGGATCCGGGTTCGCGGCCAGCCTCAGCTACCTAGTGAGGCACTCCGCAACTTAGTGAGACTCGGTTTCAAAATAAAGAATAAAAAATAGGGCTGGGGGTAGAGCTCGGAGGTAGAATGCCTCTGAGTTCAATCCCCAGTACCGAAAAAAAAAAAATTAACAATTATAATTGTATGTGAGTGTGTGCATCTGTGTGTTTGTGACCAAAACGTTAAGCACTCATTTGCAGTTTGTTTCATTTGGCTTCTAACTCAATGGAATAAATAATTTCGAAAGATTTTTTTTGGTGGTGGTGGTACCGGGGATTGAACCCAGGGGTATTCTACCTTCGAACTATACCCTCAGTCCGATTTTTTTTATTCACATGTCAACATTTCTTGCTGCCCCATTCACAAGTCAGCCTCTGTTAAAGCCGCTGGTCTCCCCCCTCTGCCTCTACACACTCAACATATTTGAGTACTGAGTGTTTTTCCAGTTTACTTATTAAGATAGTGGCCAGATTGAATGCTTCCTGTTGCATTTTTCCACTATCTTGAGAGCTGGCCTTACCATTTCTGAGCAAAAAGGTCTCATCTTTTTATTATGCTTCCATGGCATGTTGCAAAACATTAAGGGTGAGCTGGTTTCCTGTGGCAAAAAGTTGACTTTGATTTGTTCTTTTTGAGGTTACTGTGAGTTTATCATAACAGGGCTGCTAAAAAATATGGTCTAGTATAGAAATAGCATTCACTTACCAGCATGAACAATAGCATGCAGGTATAGCCCAGAGAAGAAGTGGATTTCATCCCAAGATGAGAATTATTTATCAGACTCCCTGGCTGGCAATCTTAACTTTCACAATCTCTGCTCTGATGAGGTATGGAAATGTACTAAAGCCATTTTTTTTTGAGCCACAGAACTGAAGCTGAAAATAATTTTAGACCAAATATTTTCTGAATAGTTCCTATTTGCCAAATCTCTTGGCTGGGAATCATCAAAGAAGAAAGAAGTCTCCTTGCCAGTTGAAAAGACGAACACAGCACCGGGCGTGGTAGCGCACACTTGTAATCCCAGCATTTGGGAGGCTGAGACTGGAGGATCCGGGTTCGCGGCCAGCCTCAGCTACTTAATGAGGCACTCCACAACTTAGTGAGACCCTATTTCAAAATAAAGAATAAGAAATAGGGCTGGGGGTATAGCTCAGAGGTAGAATGCCCCTGAGTTCAATCCCAGTACCGCAAAAAAAAAAAGAAAAAAGAAAGAAAGAAGATAAACACAGATGATTTCTACACCTTGTGAAGAAAGCTGTAAAAGAAGTTATTGTAAGCCAGGCGTGGTGACGCACGCTTGTAATCCCAGCATTCAGGAGGTTGAGACCGGAGGATCCGGGTTCGCGGCCAGCCTCAGCTACCTAGTGAGGCACTCCACAACTTAGTGAGACCCGGTTTCAAAATAAAGAATAAAAACTGGGCTGGGGGTGTAGCTCGGAGGTAGAATGCCCCTGAGTTCAATCTCCAGTACCGCAAAAAAAAAAAAAAAAAAGTTATTGTAGCATGTGGTTCTGTTTTTCAGTATATCTGAATTACTCCATAATAATCAAAAGCAAGCTGTTAAAGAAGTTCAGGGAACTTAGTCTGGCCAAGTCTGGGGAGTAGTAAAGTCATGAGTGGGTATAAGCTAGGTACATGGGAGAACATTGCAAGCAAAAGAGCTGCAAAACAAAGGTCATGCCACAGAGAAGCTGGAGCATGGTGGGAACTGGCCAGTGGCTCCCCATGTCATAGAATAGTAGAGTCACCCAGGAAATGTTTGGAAAAGCTGGGCATGGTGGTGCACACCTGTAATCCCAGTACTTGGGAGGCTGAGACAGGAAGATCGCAGGTTTGAGGCCAGCCTCATCAGCTACTTAGTGAGGCCCTCCACAACCTAGTGAGACCCTGTTTCAAAATAAAGAACAAAAAATAGGACTGAGGGTGCAGCAGCTTGGAGGTTAAAAGGCTCTGGATTCAATCCCCATTAAAAAAAAAAAAAAGAAAGACTTTGAGCTTGGCTTGGTGGTGCACTCTTGTAATCCCAGTACTTGGAAGGGTGAGATAGGAGAATCACAGGTTCAAGGCCAGCCTTAGCTACTTAGTGAGGCCTTCTATAACTTAGTGAAACTGTTTAAAAATGAATTTAAAAAGCCAGGTGTAGTGGAGCACACTTGTAATCCCAGTACTTGGAAGGCTGAGACAGGAATATCACAGGTTCCCAGCCAGCCTTAGCTATTTAGTGAGGCCCTCCAAAATTTAGTGAGGCCCTGTTTCAAAATAAAGAATAAAAAATAGGGCTGGGGATGTAGCTCCGAAGTAGAATGCCCCTGGGTTCTATCCCCAGTCTCACACACACAAAAAAGAGTAAAATATAGGTCTGGAGTTATAGCTTGGAAGTAGAATGCCCTGAGTTCAATCCCCAGTACCAAAAATTATATATATATGCATGTGTATATATATATATATATATATATATATATATATATATATATATTATTTTAGATTTTAACATTGCCAACCAGGCCATAGGCAGGTATCACTAGTTGGGCATGATGTTCCCCAGTGGATTTTTGGTGTCCAGCAAAGACAAGTACTACTGAGGAGACAGCCACTAGGAAATGGTTTCCAATATTGGAGCCACAACTAATTGATTTGCTGCTGTCATGACCACAAATGTTTAAAAATAATTTGTAAGGAGAAACAAAAAAGCTGCGGTTTGTGTTTGCATGTGCACCACTACTTTTATCAGTGGTAGACAACACAGAGACCACAGTCATTCAGGAAGGAAGAAGGCACTGCCATGCAGAGAGGAGAGGTAAGGGAAAGGGCAGAGGTGACCCATGAGCACACTGTAGTGCTTCACAGACGTCAGCAACTTCAACCTGAGAAGAGGGCAGACTGGTTGGTCACTAGACTGGTTAGTCCCTCAATCTGAAAAACAGGCCGAACACCAATTCTCCCTTACAGGGTCATAAGGGTTAACAGAAGTCAAGCATGCCAGGCATGGTGGTACCTACTTATAATCCCAGTACTTTGGAGGATGAGAAAGGAGTATTGCAGGTTCATGACCAGCCTCAGCTACCTAGTGAGGTGAGGCCCTCTGTAACTTAGTGAGACCCTGCTTCAAAATAAAGAATAAAAATTAGGGCTGGGGGTGTAGATCGGAGGTAGAATGCCCCTAGATTTAATTCCCAGTACCGCCAAAAAAAAAAAAAAAAAAAAAATAGGAGAGAGAAGCCAAGCACATTTGCTATGTATTAATAATTACACACATCAGCCGGGCGTGGTGGCGCACGATTGTTATCCCAGCATTTGGGAGGCTGAGACTAGAGGATTGGGTTCTCGGCCAGCCTCAGCTGTTTAGTGAGGCAGTCTGCAACTTGGTGAGACCCTGTTTCAAAATAAAGAATAAAAAATAGGGCTAGAGCTGTAGCTCAGAGGTAGAATGCCCTCGGGTTCCATCCCTAGTCCTGCAAAAAATAATAATAATTAGACACACATGATCTAATTATTTATTTTGGTGGTGCTGGGAATTGAACGTAGGGGCAGTCTGCCTCTGAAGGGGCAGTCTGCCTCCGAGCTACACCCTAGCCCTATTTTTTTTTTTTTTTTGCAGTACTGGGGATCAAACTCACGGGCATTTTATATCCAAGCTATACCCCCAGCCCTATTTTTTATTCTTTACTTTGAAATAGGGTCTTACTAAGTTGTGGAGGGCCTCACTAAGTAGCTGAGGCTCTCCACGAACCTGGATCCTCCAGTTTCAGCCTCCCAAGCATGCACCACCATGCCCAGCTACCCCTGGACATTTTCTTATACTATTTTTGCAAGTGGGAAACTGAGGCCCACCAAAATCAAATAAAAATAATCGGCTCATTGTTAGCAACCTGCCTTTTTATTGTTGTTGTTTCTTTGCAGGCCCACATTCCCCCCTCCCCAGCATCTGCTTGTGTTTGAGCTGCTCACAGGCCCCATGGCCCAGCTGCAATTCTTGTTGAAAGCCTCACATCTTTCCTCTGTCAGACAAGTCACGGGAATGTCCTGTGCCATCTTCCCTCAGCAAGAGCGGTTGGCAGAAAGCAGCAGATGACCAGAGTCCAGGTCATGTGCCGCTCAAGTGCTGGGCTGGAGAAAAGACCCTCTTTCCCTGCTGCTTGTGACCAGACAGGGTGGATCTGAATGTAGAGGGCTCTGTTAGAATAGCTCTGTGACTAGTGGGTGGGGATGCAAAGCTGATAGATGAAAGGGGGAGGTCCCTAGTATTTTACATACTTGTTTCTGCATAATTGTCTCTGCATTTGAGATTGTTTTTCTTTTTTTTTTTTTTTGGCGGTACTGAGGATTGAACTCAGGGGCATTCTACCTCCGAGCTATATCCCCAGCCCTATTTTTTATTCTTTATTTTGAAACCGAGTCTCACTAAGTTGCGGAGTGCCTCACTAGGTAGCTGAGGCTGGCCTCGAACCCGTATCCTCCGGTCTCAGCCTCCCGAATGCTGGGATTACAAGCGTGCGCCACCACGCCCGGCTTGTTTTTCTTTTTTTTTAATTACAGTTTTGTTTTGTTGTGACACTGGGGAGTGGGAACCTCTGAGCTACACCTCCAGCCCTATTTTGATTTATTTATTTAGGGTTTTTTTTTTGTTTTTGTTTTTCCACATACTGGGCATGGAACCCAGGGACATTCTACCTCCGAGCTTCACTCCCAGCCCTATTTTTATTCTTTATTTTGGAACAGGGTCTCCCTAAGTTGTGAAGGGCCTCACTAAATAGCTGAGGCTGGCCACAAACTTGTGATCCTCCTGTCTCAGCCTCCCATTTACTGGGATTACAAGCATGAGCCACCATACCCGGTTTTCTTTTTTGTTTTGAAAGAGGGTCTCACTAAGTTGCAGAGGGCCATGATAAATTGCTGAGGCTGGTGGCAAATCTGTGAGCCACCACACCCAGCTAGTCTTTTTATCCTAGTTAGAATGTCCCCATTAAAGGTGAGGGTCAAGCTCAGAATTATTTCTTTTTTTCTTGTGATACCCGAGACTGAACCCAGTGGCATTCCACCAGTGAGCTATACTCTTGGCCCTTTTTTTAAATTTTGAAACAGAATATCTCTAAGTTACTGCAAGTTGACTTCCAACCTACAGTACTTCTGTCTCAGCCTCCCAAGTACTGGGATTAAAGGTGTGTCTGCAACTGCACCCTGCTTTTCTTTTTTTTTTGGTACTGGAGATTGAACTCAGGGGCATTCTACCTCCGAGCTATACCCCCAGCCCTATTTTTCATTTTTTATTTTGAAACCGAGTCTCACTAAGTTGCGGAGTGTCTCACTAGGTAGCTGAGGCTGGCCGCGAACCCGGATCCTCCGGTCTCAGCCTCCCGAATGCTGGGATTACAAGCGTGCGCCACCACGACCGGCCTCTTGCTTTTCTTTTCCTTTTTTTTTTTTCCCCCCCCTGTGGCACTGGTTATTCAACCTAGTGGCATTCTGCCTCTGAGCTACACTCCTAGCCCTATTTATTTTGACCCTGTCCCACTAATTTGCTGAGCTGGCCTCAAACCTGTGATACTCCTTTTTCAGCCTCCTAAGTGCTGGGATTACAGGTTTGCACTACTACTCCTGGCTCAATTTACATTTTTTTAGAAAAGAAATAGAATATTTGGCTGGGACTATGGTGTGAACAGGAGGTTTGCATTATTCTAAATCAGTGAGCTATGAGGTGGAGGAGCTAAATCATTTGAATTGAAAAAAAAAATTTTTTTTTCAGTACTAGGGATGGAAACCAAGGGGCATTCTACCTCCAAGCTACACCCCTAGCCTTAATTTTCATGCTTTATTTTGAAACCGGGTCTCACTAAGTTGTGGAGGGCCTCACTAAGTAGCTGAGACTGGCTGCAAACACAGAGCCTCCTGTCTCAGCCTCCCAAGTACTGGGATTACAAGTGTGTGCCACCACGTCCAGGTTGATTTTTTTTTTTTTTTTTTTTTTCCAAATTAGTATGCCTTCTGTTTTGTCTCTATTCCCAAAGTAGCAGTATAACATGGTGATTAAGAAGTGTGGTGAGCCAGCCATGGTGGCACATGCTTGTATTCCCATTACTTGGGAGGATGAGACAGGAGGATTGCAGGTTTGAAGCCAGCCTCAGCAATTTAGTGAGACCCTGTTTCCAAATAAAATATAAAATAGGTCTGGGGATATAGCCCAGAGGTAGAAAGCCCCTGGGTTCCATCCCCAGTACCACAAAAAAAAAAAAAGAAGAAGTGTGGTGAAAGCCAGGTATGGTGGCACATACTTGTAATCTCAGAACTTGGGAGGCTGATACAAGAGGATTGCTGGGGATGTAGCTTGGAGGTAGAATGCCCCTAGGCATTAATTTGAATTCCCAATTCAAATTAATTAAAAAAGGGCTAGGCTAGGTGGGCATGGTGGGGCACGCTTGTATTCCCAGTGCTTTCGAGGCTGAGACCGGAGGATCTGGGTTTTCTGCCAGCCTCAGCTGCTTAGTGAGGCCCTCTGCAACTTAGTGAGACCCTGTTTCAAAATAAAGAATACAAAATAGGGCTGGGGGAATAGCTTGGAGGTAGAATGCCCCTGGGTTCAATCCCCAGTACCACAGAAAATAATAATAATAAAGTCAGTGACTTTCCCTGTTGTGAGCTGATGTTTGATGAAGCCATGGTGTAAGTTTTATTGGAAAAGTAAAAGGGAGGTGTGATAACTTTCTATTGCCATAAGAAATCCTAAAACAATCAGTTTATAAAGAGAAAAGGACTTGTCATGATGGCTCACAGCACCGAAAATCTCAATATTTGGGAGGCTGAGACGGGATGGTCACAGATTCGAGACTGGCTTCACCTTGTTTCAAAACAATAAAATAGGGCTAAAGGATGTAACTTGGAGGTTTAGTCCCTGGGTTCAATCCCTAGTACTGCAAAAAAAAAAAAAATTTTTTTTAAATAAAATAAAAATAGAGAAAAGGTTCAGTCCATGATAAGTTGGCCTTCTTGCTTGTAGGCCTGTCTTGAGTCTACACCAAAAAAAAAAAAAAAAAAAAAAAAAGAATAATCAAACTAAGAAACAGAAGCCAGACGTGGTGGCACATGCTTGTAATCCTAGTAGTTGGGAGGTTGAGATAGGAGGTTGGATCGCCAACCTCAGCTACTTAGGCCCTCCGCAACTTAGTGAAACCCTGTTTCAAAATAAAGAATAGGCTGGGCGTGGTGGCGCATGCTTGAATCCCAGTACTTGGGAGGCTGAGACAGGAGGATCACAAACCAGCCTCAGCTACTTAATGAAGCCCTCTGCAACTTAGTGGGAACCTGTTCAAAATAAAGAAATAAAAATAGGGCTGGCGTGGAGCTTGGAGGCAGAATGCCCCTGGGTTTAATCCCTAGTACCAACCCCTGTCCCCACCCCCCAAAAAAAGAATAAAAAATAAGGCTGGGCGTATAACTCAGAGGTGCATGGTGGAGCAGAACTACTTACCTCATGGCCAGAAAACAAAAGGAAGGGACTGTAGTTCTACAATCCCCCTCACTGACCTAAACACCAGCCAGTAGCACCATGAGAACCAAGCATTTGCTTACTATGTGAGCCCTCTGGAGATGCTTGTCTAAACCACAGCAGGTGGGCAGGACTCAGAACTTAAAAGCATTTCAAGTTGAGTCTAAAGGGGTGGCCAATCTGGAGATGAATTTCTTCAGAGAAAGAGATTAAAGTATCGTGCAGCTCAGGTGACAAACAGGGACTTTTTTTTTTTTGCGGTACTGGGGATGGAACTCAGGGACATTCTATTCTACCTCCAGCTATATGCCCAGCCCTATTTTTTATTCTTTATTTTGAAACCGAGTCTCACTAAGTTGCGGAGTGCCTCACTAGGTAGCTGAGGCTGGCCGCAAACCCGGATCCTCCGGTCTCAGCCTCCCGAATGCTGGGATTACAAGCATGCGCCACCACACCCGGCTAAAACAGGGACTTTTTGCTTGTTCTTTCTGGAGTTTGTGAGCTTCTCATGTGTGAGATCATGGTGGGAGTATAGTAGATGCTCAGAAAATGTTGTGAAATGAATATATGAATGCCCATACTTAAAAACTAGATTAAGTAGTAAAACTAGAAGTTAGGTAAATAGCAGGGTAATGGGGAACTGATGACCAGATGCTGTGAAAGTTAAGAGGCTGAGAGCCAAATTCATAGTGACTTTCATGAAATTTCTCCGTCTTCCCTCGCTGAGCTATATCCCACCTCTGAGCTTCATGTCCATGGGCTATGCCTTGCTTTTGGTGATTAGATGCAACTTTTTTTTGTTGTTGTTTTTTTTATGGTACTAGGGGCTGAACCCAAGGGCATTCTACCTCTGAGCTCACCCCCATATGTACCCAGCCCAATTGTATTTTTTATTTTGAAACAAGGTCTTGCTAAGTTGCAGAGAGCCTCACTAAATTGCTGAGGCTAATCTGGAACCTGTATTCCTCCTGTACCAGCCTCCTAAGTATTGAAAGTAGGACTTCTATCATGTTTCCTTGTTAAGGGCAGAAATGGAATATCTTTGTCTTTTTTCCTTTTTCTTGCTGAATATTCCATGATTAGCATATTTGTAAATACTTGATAGGAAATGGAATCGTCATGGGTATCATCTAAAATACTCAGTTTGTAAATGAGCAGGCCTGGTTTGGTTTGTAAATACTTTGCTGTGTCACTTGATTGTGAACCCTCCTTTCTACTTTTCTTTAATTCCCCAAACATTGAAGCTTCTTGTATAACAGGGGTCTTTTTGTTTGGTTATTTTGGTTTGTTGGTATTAGGGATTGAACCTGGGGGCATTTTACCTCTGAGCCAGACCTCCAGCCATATTTTATTTTATTTTTGTGGTACTGGGGATTGAACCCAGGAGCGTTATACCTCTGAGCTACACCCCAGTCCTATTTTATTTTTCGTTTTGAAACAAGGTCTCACTAAGTTGCAGAGGGCCTCACTAAGTAGCTGAGGCTGGCTGCAAACCTGTGACCCTCCTGTCTCAGCCTCCCAAGTACTGGGATTACAGGTGTCAACCACCATGCCCGGCTTGCAGCAGGTTTGTTTTTTTGTTTGTTTTGTTTTTTTTTTTTGTGGTACTGGGGATGGAACTCAGAGGCATTCTACCTCCGAGCTATACCCCCAGCACTATTTTTTATTCTTTTATTTTGAAACCGAGTCTCACTAAGTTGTGGAGGGCCTCACTAGGTAGCTGAGGCTGGCCGCGAACCCGGATCCTCCAGTCTCAGCCTCCCGAATGCTGGGATTACAAGTGTGCACCACCACACCTGGCTTGCAGCAGGTATTTTTTAAGCACTTACTCCAGGGCAAGCCTGTGGTGGTAAATCCCACAAGCCCTCCATCTCTGTGAGTTCTACACCTTCAGATACAGAGGGTCCTGAGAGTCAGGAGACAGAGTCCAGGCAGTGTTGTGTCCAGAGCTTATAGCTCAATCAGTGCTAACACAGATAAATAAGTAATTTCAGGTTGAGGCTCTGAGCGACACAGAGGTCACCAAGGCAAGTGTGTTGGCTTCTTCTCTAGGGTGCTTGTGAGCTGGGCTCATTGACATTTCACCTATGAATAGTGACAATACTGAAAGATTGTCATTTTGAATGCTCACCCAGCGCCAGGCCCTGTCAGAGGTCCTCCTCATAGATTCATTAGCCCCCTGCAGCTAAGTGTTCTTGAATTTCCGTTTTCTGGGTGAGACTTGGAGATGTTATCTCTTTCCCAAGGTCACAATAAATAGAAAAATAGGGGCTCCAGTCCAGCAGCTTGGCTCCTGTAGAGCCAGGTTCTTCCCTGATACACTGCCCCACCCTCCAGCTAGAAAGCTCTCCAGGCCTGGGACAGCCCTTGCAGAGAGAAGGCACTGCAGCAGTGATGTGAGCCAAGTGTGTTGGTGCATGCCTGTAATCCCAGTACTTGGGAGGCTGAGACAAGAGGGTCACAGGTTCAAGATCAGCCTCAGCAACTTAGCTAGACCCAATTTGGGGGGATTGGGAGTGTAACACATAGGTAGAATGCCTCTGATTTTAACCTTCAGTACCAACAACAATAAGAGCAGTGCTAAGCCTGGAAGCCTGTTTCAAAATCAAAAGGGCTGAGGACGTAGCTCAGACGTAGAATGGCCCTGAGTTCAATCCCTAGTATCACATAAATATACATACATACATATATACATAACGGCTAGGAGTGTAGCTCAGAGGTAGAATGCCCCTGGGTTCAATCCCCCCCAAAATAAAATAGGGCTGGAGTAAAAAAAAAAAAAAAGAAATTTATAGAAACAGTGACTAATAATATTGCTGTCCAAAGTACTGTTATAGCAATAATCTTGTATTCTAAATTCAGATTAATTTTTTTTTTGGCGGTACTGGGGGTTGAACTCAGGGGCATTCTACCTCCAAGCTATACCCCCAGCCCTATTTTGTATTCTTTTTTTTGAAACAGGGTCTCACTTAGTTGCGGAGTGCCTCACTAGGTAGCTGAGGCTGACTGAGAACCAGGATCCTCCAGTCTCAGCCTCCCAAATGCTGGGATTACAAGCGTGTGCCACCATGCCCGGCTAAATTCAGATTAATTTCAATGTGTTTAAATATTTTGCAGCTGGGCATGGTTGTGCATGCTTTGTAATCCCAGTGCTTGGAGGCTGAGACACAAGGATCACAGGTTAGCGGCCAGCCTCATCTACTTGGTCAGGCCCTCCACAACTTAGTGAGACCCTGTTTCAAAATAAAGAATAAAAAACAGGGCTGGGGGTGTAGCTTGGAGGTAGAATGCCCCTGGCTTCAATCCCCAGTATGGCAAAAAAGTAAACAAATAAAAAATAAAATAGCACTGGGGTTGTAGTTTGGAGGTAGATGCCACTGTACCGCAAATTAAATAAATAAATGGTAAATATTTTGCAAAGGTGGTAGTATATTTTTCATGCACGTGGTTTTTCTTTTAAATACATGAAAAGGTGCTTGTTTCTCATTTTCAAAGTTTGGCTTTTCCATTATATGGACAAGTCCTGAACTTGGGCAGAGAGCCTGTCATCTCCAGCGATAGATGTCATCCCCCTGGACTTCAGCAGCCTGAGTTGATTAAAAGGTTCATATGAAGTTAATCAAGTTTGGAACTCTAATTTTGTTCTGTGTTTTGATAACGATTGAATGAGTCATCTTTTGGCAAAGTAGCTCTCATCTCTGACAGAATTTGATCTTAACAGAAAGGGTTTATAATCTGTAAACTGTAGGGAAGTGATCTTCAGAATTGCAGAGTCAACAGCTGCGAGTGTGTGTGTGTGTGTGTGTGTGTATTTGAGAGCCGTGGAGCCATGGAAGACAGAACAAAGAGGAGAATTTAATAAGCAAGAACTTGTCAGGAGCCAGGGTCAGTTCTGAGGCTGCTCTGCTTCTAGAATGTGGGTTTCTTCCTGCCCCCTCTACTCCTGCTAACTGGAGTGCTAATATTAGAAAGAGTGAAAAAGACAGCTTCTGTTTGCTTTACTGCAAATAAGTGGTCCAGCTGACTGGCCCCCTTCCCAGCAGCCCTGAGAACACTTCAGATGTGGTCAGCACGCTATGTGATGGGTGCCAGCCTGCCGGCCCTCATCCAGACAAACTGCATCATGAGCCGGCCAGGGGCCCAGAGAAACAGCGGGGGCCAGTTGCTGGCTGCCTTTGCTCTTTGCTCTTCCTTTTAGTGCCATCTTTTCGTTTGAGGGGTTTGTGTGTGTGTGTGTGTGTGTGTGTGTGTGTGTGTGTGTGTGTGTGTGAATGATTGGAGATTGAACCCAGGGGCATTCTTCCTCTGAACTACATCCCCAGCCCTATTTTATTTATTTTGAAACGGTCTCAATAAGTTGCAGAGGTCCTCACTGAGTTGCTGAGGCTGGTCTCAAACTTGCAATCCTCCTGTCTCAGCCTTCCAAGTACTGGGATTTACAAGCATGCACCACCACGCCTGGCTGTACCATCTTATTTCTGAGATGAAGCTGGTCTTACTTGCTGAAGACTGATGGGCAGGGTTTCATGTGACCTGTGCCTTTACTGAACTAATCACTGAACTAGTAGCTTCCTTTGTGTATGTGTGGGATGGGGATATTACTAGGGATTTAACCCAGTAACCTACCTCTAAGCCTGACTGAACCAGACCCATTGTGAGAATTCAGGGCCCACCACCAAAATGCATTTCAGAAATGTGATCAGAGCCCAGCGTGGTGGCACATGCCTTGTAATCCCAGTATTTGAGGGGCTGAGACAGGAGGATTGCAGGTTTGAGGACAACCTTAGCAATATAGCATCACTTTGTTTCACATTTTAACTTTTGTGTGTGTGTGTTGTATGTGTGGTGCTGGGGATCAAACCAGGGCCTAGTGCGTGCTAGACAAGTACTCTCCCACTGAGCTATATCCCCAGCCTCTCAAATTAAAAATAAATAAATAAATAAAGATGGGGGCATAGTTTAGAGGTAAACTGCCCCTGAGTTCAGTCCCACGTACCAACAAAAAAGGAATAAGAAGACTGATCCTTTAGTCTGGGATAATTTCAAAATAACTGGATTTTTAAGAGCCTCACAGCAACTTCAGATTGCTGAAGTTTTCAACCTTCCTTAATTTTTAGGGAAGAACCCCTTGTACTGATAGTATAATTTGCCAAGTAAGTTCAGTTTCTCATTTAGTAGGTACTGATGAGACCTAAATAAAAGTACTTGAAAAACTGTAAAGCCCTCTTTCCAGATGTGAAGTGCTATCCCAGAGCACTAGGACTCAGGCTTAGAACTTAACCTACATGTCCCCACTTCCACTCTGAAAGCCTGTGTCATGTGGAAAAGTATTACTCTTAGAGACTAGGCTTAAGGCCAGTTGTCATGCATATGTCTTTTTGTTTGAGCTAAAAGTTCTAGCCTTGTTGG
The DNA here is from genome assembly GCA_004027655.1 of Graphiurus murinus. NCBI lineage: Eukaryota > Metazoa > Chordata > Mammalia > Rodentia > Gliridae > Graphiurus > Graphiurus murinus. Next base: position 3,085 of record PVLC010035279.1, on the reverse strand, counting down.
TATTCCTTTACACAGGTCTGACTCCAAGCCATCCTCAGAACCTTTTCCCTGGTGCACAAACAAAAATAAACATCCATTTCTGGAGGTTGACAGTTTTCAAATTAAGAGAGGTTTTGTTTGTATTGACCTACCTATCTGATATGTATTTGGTCAGCCTCTGTCTGAGGTAGCCCTTTGTACTGATGCCTAGAAGCATGCCTCCTTTGCCTTACCTGGCCTCTGGCTCATAACAGGGCCTTTTTCCCCTGCTGGAAGCTTCTGTATTCGGGCACACACCCAGATTCACACACGCTTCACTCATTTGTTGCATCCTCACCATACCAATGGTGTGAGACCCCCTGTTATATTATCATAACACTTGTCACGGTAAGTTTATCTGCTTTTGCAATTATTTGGATGCCTCCCTGACTATTTTTGGATAAATGAAAAGTATATTGCCAGGCACAGTGGCACAGGCCTGTCATCCCAGTATTTGGGAGGCTAAGACACAAGAATCACAGGTTCAAGGCCAGCCTCAGCCTCATAGCAAGACTCTCAGTAACCTAGAGAGACCCTATTTCAAACAAAAAATAAAATAGGGCTGGGGGGTGTAGCTCAGAGGTAAAATGCCTCTGGGTTCAATTCCCAGTACCATATACACAAACACAAGTGTATTGCCAGGCCGGGTGGTTGACACCTATAGATGATCCCAGTACTTGGGAAACTGAAAAAGGAAGATCCCAAGTTTGAAGCCAGCCTCAGCAACTTAACAAGACCCTGTCAAAATAAAATAGGGCTGGGGATGTAGCTTGAAGGTACAGCACCCCTGGGTTAAATCCCAATACAAAAAAAAAAGAATGTATTACCTTTGCATACTCGCATGTATATGTTTGTGTATTAGTTACTGGGGGTTGGACCCAGAGGCATTCGACCTCTGAGACATACCCTCAGCCCTGTTTTATTTTTTAAATTTTAAAACAGGGTCTCATTAAGCTGCAAAGGGCCTCACAAGGTTGCTGAGGCTGACCATAAACCCGTGATCCTCTGGTCTCAGCCTCCCAAGTACTGGAATTACAGGCGTTCACTGCCACACCCAGTTTTTGTATTACCTTTTATTTGGTTTACTGTGTGTGTGGAGGAGGGATACTGGAGATGGAACCCAGGGACATTCTACCTCAGCTCTATTTTATTCTTTTATTTTGAAACAGGGTCTCACTAAGTTGCTAAGGCTGGCCTCAAACCTGTGATCCTCCTGTCTCAGCCACCCAAGTATGGAATTACAACCGTGCACTACCACACCCAGCTTACTTTTTCACATTTTAATGTACTGCTCTGTATAAATTTAAAAAATATTTTTAATAGTCAATATCTATAAACATTCATTATAAAAAGACTGCTTTTATAGCTTCTCTTCTTCTTCCCTTTGCCAGTGCTTCTGAAATTTCGTACAGATAAAGGAAGAGATCCCGGTTCTGATACCTACGGGGAAGATTCGGAGTTGCTGCTCCAGATACGCAGTGATGTACTTGACTCACTGGGTGTTAGCCCTGACCTGCTTCCTGATGACTTTGCCAGGTTGGTCTCAGTACTTACCACAGTTTAGCCAGGACAGATAAACATCTATTTTCAGTGTTTAATTTGGAGAGATCCAATATAAAGAACTAAAAGCCGTAAGAAGAGCCTCCTGTGCCACATTTTGCCAACTCCCCTAGACTGCTCCTTTCCACTGCCATAACAGTGTATGAAAAACAAAAGAGGTACAGGTCTGTTTTGTTTGTTTGTTTGTTTGTTTTTCTTGTGGTACTGGGGATTGAACTCAGGGGCATTCTACCTCCAAGCTATACCCCCAGCCCTATTTTTTTTTTTTTTTTTAATTCTTTATTTTGAAACAGGGTCTCACTAAGTTGCAGTGCCTCACTAGGTAGCTGAGGCTGGCCGCAAACCCAGATCCTCTGGTGTTAGCCTCCCAAATGCTGGGATTACAAGCGTGCACCACCATGCCCAGCTCTGTTTTTGATAATACATAGAAATACTTGTATTTACATAGTTCAAAATTCAAAACAAAATAAGATCTATTAGCATATTTTATACCTTGATTTTTTTTGTTGTACATTATCTTCTGTGGGACATTTCCCGGACAGTGCATACATTCCTCTTTTCGACAGCACTAGAATATCCCAGCATGTGGAGCAATAGTGTACTGAATCAGTTGCCTGCTCCCAGTGTTGTGTTTAGGTGTTTAGGTTTTCGTGGTCACATAATGCTGCAGTGTCACCTTGTATCCTGCATTGGGCTGCTGTTTATGCAAGTACGACAACAGGGTCAGCAAACAGAAAATACTTTTGGGGCCTAAAGGAGTGATTTATTGTTTGGTCAGCACTGCTGCTTTGGCCTCCATTGCCAGCCTATTGGTTTGTACAACCACCAGCAAAGCAGCCGAGTTCTCAGCATCCTCCCTGCTGGGCACTGGGATGCTTTTCTCCTCAGGCAGCCAGTCTTTTGTTCTCCTATAGTCAGGCCTAGATTTGATTAGAGAAGACCAAATAGTTTACCCAGTCAGGAACTCCTTTCAGACAGTTCTGGGATCACCCACTCTGGGTCTTTCTATGTCTTTGGGTACTTCCTTAACATCTATGCTTTACATCCAGTTTGTAGCACTAATAATGATAGCTACAGTTACCATGTTTAGTTTTGGTTTTGGTATTGGAGATTGAACCCAGGGGCATTCTACCTCCAACTTACACCCCAATTCTTTTTATTTTTTATTTCAAAACCAGGTCTTGTGCTAAATTGCTGAGGCTGTCATTAAACCTGCCATCCTACTGTGTCAGCTTCCCAAGTACTGGGATTATAAGCTTGTGCTACCACGCCCATCTTACTTACCTACCTACTTACTTACTTTTTTTTTTTAATTTGGAAACGGGGTCTTGCTAAATTGCTGGAGCTGGCTTCAAACCTCTGATCCTCTTGTCTCAGCATCTCAAGTACTTGGATTAACAGGCCTGCACCACCATGTCTGGTTTTTTTTTGTTTTTTTTTTTTGCGGTACTGGGGATTGAACTCAGGGGCCTTCTACCTCCGAGCTACGCCCCCAGCCCTATTTTTT
>PVLC010035278.1:0-16429 GCA_004027655.1 Graphiurus murinus | reverse complement strand
CGGGGCTTTGAGGGAGGAGTGGGGAGGGCGGGTCTTGGGAGTGGGCGGGGCACTGGGCGGGGCTTTGATGAAGGGGTGGGGAGGGCGGGTCTTGAGAGTGGGAGGGGCACTGGCTGGGTTGGGGGCGGAGGTCCTCACCTTGCTCGATCTCACCCTCCCGCTCTGCCAGCTGCTCGAAGTCGCGGATGATGGCGCGGGCCGCCAGGTGGTGGAAGGTCTCGCTCCACAGGTCGCGAGGGCCGCCCGGCTCGGGGCCTGGGGGCCCCAGCTCGAAGCTCACCTCCCACTGCATGCGTTGGCTGTCGTGCAAGCCTTTGACCAGGGCCTTGCCCAGCACTGGGCTTGGGGTGGTGGGCCTGCCGAGGCTGACCCGCTCTTCGGCCTCCAACTCAGCCATAGGCTCCCAGTCTGAGGACATGTCCGTCTCAAAGGGAGAGGAGGGGTGATGGAATGGTTCTGTGGGCGGGGGGACAAGATGGCTGAGCCCTGAGCCACCCCCCCAGGGAATATCATCCCTCCCCAGGGCTCAGTCACCCCTTCCCAGGGGAACAAGAGAGGACACATTCCTTTCCTAGGACAGCTGGGGTGGCCTGGGCTTGTCTCCTAGAGAGGGACAGATCCTGGGGCCTGGAAGCCAGTACCTGAGAGACCAGATAGGACCGGTGGGGGCACCTGGGCAGAGGGAGGAGCTGTACCTCTTATGCTGCTGGGCTTGGGGGACAGAGGGCCTGGTGAGGTAGGTCCTCAGGGCAGCGGAGGGGCTGGGGACTACAGACTCTCAATGACACAGATACAGGTGTGGGAACTCTGGGCCTGTCATCTGAAGTTGGGCCGCAGCCAAGCCCCCCCCCCCTTTACAGCACTCACCGGGGTCCCCAGGGCTACGGCTGTCCAGGGCCGGCTTCAGACTGGCCCCAGGCTCCAGCTCCCTCATGGGGCTCCAGGCCTGGGGCTTCTGGCCCAGGGGCAGGATGGGCTGGCAGCCTTGGGGCAGCAGAGAGGGTCTGCGGGCTCCGGGGCCGTGGAGTTTGGGACCCTGGCTCAGGTCCTGGCTGCTGTTCAGCGAGGGCTGGGGGGTGCAAAAAGAGGAGGAGGATGCAGAGCCCGTGGGACTGGAGGCTCCTTTCTCTTGCCCCAAGCCTCCGTTCTGTCCTTGGGTGTCATGTTCCTCTTGGGGCACTGGCCCTCTAGGACCCAGGAAGCCATGAAGTAAGAGACATTCACAAGAATAATTCCAAACCATGGATACACTCCAAGCCACGAAAAACCATGAAAAAAATCACACGCCATGGATAATTCTAAACCTACATTTTTTTTTTTTGGCATTAAGTTAAAAATTTGTGTGTGTGGTGGTTAAAATTATCAACCTTTTCCCTTATGTCTTCCCATATGTCATGCTTCAAAGGTCTTTCCCACTCAAAAAATATTCTAGAAATTTTGTGATCTTATTTTTGTTTGTATGTTCAAATCTTTGAGTCACATGAAGTTTATTTTACTGAAAGGGGATAGGAAGCAGCTTTTCCTTGATTATCCAAATGGCACAAACCTCAGTGCTAATACTGAGTACAGTTTATCCATTGAGTCCTTATGGTTTATCAGTTCCCCACCTCCTATCCCAACAAAGATGCACATTTGGTTTTATTTATGGACTTTCCGCTCTGTTTTGTTGATTTAATCTATCTATTCTTGCGCTGGAACAAACAGACATCAAAAGGAAAGGAGTAAACTGGAAAATATATTTGCAGCATGCGTGACAAAGATAATTTTTAAGAAAATGCTCTTATAAATCACTGGTGAAAAAGGGTAAACAATAGGATAATGGGTTAAGGGCCTTTACAAGCAGTTTATAGCAAAAGTATCCAATAAACCCATGGGAAAAAATGCTCAGCTGCATGAAAAGTTCAAGGAATGAAAATTAAAATATGATTTTTTTCTATCTTGCATTTTGGCAAATATTTAGATATTTGTTGACACTCGCTATTGTCAGCAGGGAGACAGGGTCTCTCATGGACTATAAGTCAGAGCATAAAGTGGTACACACTGTGGGAGAGTAATTTAGCAGTGAGCTAGCTAGCAACAATTAAAATGCTCAAACCCCTTTGACTCTGCAGTTCCATTATTAGGAATTCAATCCTGTGGCAGTCCACAAAGGTGCGATGTCTATGTGCAAGCATTGTATATTTATTGCAGCATTGTTTGTAAAGTAAAAAATCTGGAAACTACATGTTCACTGGGTTGAGAAGGTGAATAAAATATGTTTTATTCATGCACCGGAATATCATGCAACACTTAGCAGAAAGAGATTTCTTTATGTCATGCCTGGCCTGATGAAACTAGTTTTAAGAATTAAATTGTGACTGTTCTGTATTTTAATTGTGGCAAAGATTACATGCCTATAAAGGCGTTTGTCAAATCTCATAGAACTGCTCACCACAAAGAGTAATTTTACTGTATATAAAAAAGTAAATTAAGCCAGGTGTGGTGGCACACACTTGTGATCCCAGCATCTGGGAGGCTGAGACTGGAGGATCCGGGTTCACAGCCAGCCTCAGCTACCTAGTGAGGCACTCTGCAACTTAGTGAGACCCTGTTTCAAAATAAAGAATAAAAAATAGGGCTGGGGGTGTAGCTCGGAGGTAGAATGCCCCTGAGTTCAGTCCCCAGTACTGCAAAAGAAAAAGAAAAAAGAAAGTAAATTAAAGCTGGGTGTGGTGGTGCACACTTGTAATCTCAGTATTTGGGAGAGACTGAGCCAGGAGGATTGCAGGTTTGAGGCCAGCCTCAGCTACTTAGTGAGGTCCTCTGCAACTTCGTGAGACCCTGTTTCAAAATAAAGAATAAAAAATAGGGCTGGGGCTGTAGCCCCTGGGTTCAATCCCCAGTACCGCTCCCTGATCCTTCCATCCTTCGGGTGGAAACTACCGCCATAGAGAGCCTTGGAGTCAGACAGGTCTGGCCTTTGTGCTGTATTGGCGCTCAATTATCCATGTGAGTGATGGACAGGCCCCACCTTAGGGCTGAGGCATGGGGCTGTGCCCTTCCCCAGCCAAGGCCGGCCTCCCCCAACCCCTCCCCACCCTGCCCTGCCTAGATACCTGCAAGTCAGTCTGCCACCGCTGGGCATCCAGGCTGGTCCGATTGGTGAGGTCCTGCAGCTTGGTCTTTCGCAGTGGGTGTCTCTTGGCAGACACCGTGGAGTCGCTGGCTGTGGTGGCCCTTGGGCAGGGCTTGTGGTTGGTGATTTGGTTGGTGCTGTATGCCCTCCGTCGCTGGGAGAGGTCCAGATCTGGGCAGGGGTAGTGACCGGGGAGCCAGCAGGGTGAGGATGGAAGGGCAAGCTTCTCGCTTCCTTCCCTGCTAGAAACTTCTAAATTTCCCCAGTGCCTACCGACGCACACATAGGTGCCTACCTGGTGTCCGAAGAAGCCTGGCCTGATCTGACCCTTGTCTGTCTCCCCAGCGACTCACCCTTCTGCTCCCTTGTAAAGGTACAGTGTGCACCAAACAAACTAGACGACCGTGCATGAACTTTCTAAGTGTCCCACCACCACGCCTTTGCCCAGGCAGCTTCTGGAACCAACTCTCCCTTCCCTGCTTCTAAGAACCATTCCCATGTGAAGTCATTGTCAATATCCTCAAGCAGATGTGCCCTTCTGTCCCTGGGATTGCCACAGTTGTGGCCGCTGTCGCTCCGCTTCTATCAGAGTTAAGGTCCGTTGTATCTCTCCGCCACATGGAGGGCCCCTGAGGGGTGAGCGCTATGTTTCAGCCATCTATATTTTCCACACTGTGCTCAGTACCTAGCCTTAGTGAGTAATTGGCAAATGCACTTTGAATGGAAAGAAACGCTATAAGGAGGCTTTGGAACCAGGTAGGTCTTGACTCTTTATCTGTATTTGCCTCGTTTAAGCTCCAAGAACTTAGCCAGGGTGCTTACATTCTCCAAATCTCAGTGTCCCCATCAGTACAATGGGTATAATAGTACCCCCCTCTACAGCTGCTAATGGTTCAGAGATTTTTTTAAGTGCTTAGCACATAGTAGGCACTTAATGTAAGGTGGCAATATTATGACCTCTTTGCAAAAGGGAACAGAGCAGAAAGCAAGGGGACCGACCATGATTGGTGGGGGAGTCTCCGCTGAAGAGCCGGGCATCCTTGGGCTTGCCCAGGTTGAAGGGCGTCCCCAAGCTCTTGGCACAGTCTCCACTGTCTGGACCAAGTCCCTCCTCCTGAGAGTGGTAGAAGACGGAGCTGCCCCACTCCTGAGAGCGCAGCATGCTATACCTTCGCCTCTTGTCCTGAGGGGGAAAAGAGAACCAGGAGTGAGGCTGGATGCCAGGAAGTACTTCCACAGGGTGGCAGGGTGTGTCAGTGGGGTGGAGCAGGATAGGAATGTTTTTGTTTGCTTAGGGAATTTAGGCAAACTTCTGCTCAAGAGATGGTGAATGCAATTATCTTTTCATATGGTTTATGTTGCTGATATTTTTAATTATTGACTTCATTTATTAAAACCTTTTTTTTCTTTGTAGTACTGGGAATTAAACCCAGAGGCATTCTACTTCTGAGCTATGCCCCCAGACCTATTTTTTATTCTTTATTGTGAAACAGGGTCTCACTAAGCTGTGGAGGGCCTCACTAAGTAGCTCAGGCTGACGTGAACCTGTGCCCTCCTGTCTCAGCCTACCACATTAAAACCTTTTAAAAAATGCAATTATAAATGTCATTCCTGTCTCCAAATAGGTAACCATAATGAGCAAAGTTTCCTTTATTCCATTCTTCAAGATACAAATATATATGTATAAAATGAATACATTGGTTTGGGGATCATTTTTGTTTTATAAAAACTGGACCATACTGCTTACATTTATCAGCATTGTGAACTTAAAACATTTTGGTCCTCCTGCAGGCCATCCATTCTCTTTAACATTCAAAGTTACAGTATACCCCCACCCTTTATCTTTTAGCATTTGCTTTGTGGCTGCTTATTTTTACCATCATAAAATAGTTGGTCGCAAATCCATCATGTCATTTTAATTTTTCCAAGTTGGAGTTCTAGGGTGGGGATTCCTGGGTTGAAAGATTTCTGTGTTTCCAATTTCATTAGCTATTTCTAGAATGCTTTCCAGGAGGACTGCTGCAAGTCATGCTTATAACAGCAGTGTATGGAGGTGCTATTCATCCCATGTCTCCACTGGTAGCAGGAGAAGACTTTGCCTGTCTCATGGATAAGCAAAGGAAGATGGAGTTGATGACTCTGGTGGGTCGCTTCTAAAGGGAGGGTCTGTGAATGATCTGGTACCTTCCAGACCTCCCTGGAGGGCCTGGACTGTGCAAAGACTTGGATAGCACTTTGTTCAGTATTTTCCCCCTGCAGTTGAACAATCCACTCCCTGTAACACATTAACATCACCCTGATCACAGCTCTTAAGACAGCCTTCAACATTAAAAAGTCTGGAGGTTTCACATCAAATGCCAAATGTCTCTTGGAAACACATTTAACACAGGGCTCACATTGTGGGTGGCAACTGTTTGTCGGAGTGGAATAGGGTCTGTGCAATTTAGACAGGGCATGGGCTGCCCAGTTTGCCATACTCCCCACCACTCCTTCTTGCTCCTCCAACTGTAAATTCAGTGATGGATGACTGCTATCTATTAAAGCATTAACCCTATGCGTTTCATACCTGCCCAATCACTCTAGGTATTGCGTATGTGACTCTTTTAAAAGGGAATTGAAAGGCTCACTAAAGAAGGATGGTGGGTGAAGAAATGGCTCCTCCCCCACATTTTAACATGATTTTCACCTCCCTTTGAGAAGTTCTTTGCTTTTATCCCACTTCTGCCACCCAAACAAGAGATTATTCATATCAATAAATACAACACAAAATTATCTAAGGAAATAATAAGAGTGTTCAGAGAAAGGAACCTGAGCACAGTTGTTCTGGAACTGAAGTGTGTATTTTATCATTTAGAGGAGATTATATAAAGTAAAGAATCCCGGGACTTGCCCTCAGGGATTCTTACTTAACAGAACTGGTTTGGAGCCATGGCTCTGCATTTTAAATAGATTCCCCAAGTGGTTCTTCTGCAAGGGTTCTTGGGACCCCCTCTTTGAGACAGTGGCATCTATCTAAGCAGAGTCTCCATGATCAAATGCCCATGGACTGGTAGCAACACCCACAACTTAAACCCCTTTCCAGGGAGTTCCTAGATGCCATGAATAGTCTTAGCAACTAAGGATGGCTTGTGAGCATGGGCTAGGGATCCTCAACGGCCCCTGAAAGTTTTAGGATACTTACAGATTGGGGATTGGAGATATACAAGGAGGCGTCGCATACAATGCCATACCCCACCAGCCGTTCTCCAGGGAAGAGGGAGCTGGTGCTGACAGGTGAGATCAGGACCTCGGTGGTCTCAGGGAAGACCCACTCCACTGTCACATCACTCAGGACGGGGGCCATGGCCTTCTTCAAGGATTTGACCATCTGTTGGGCAGGATCAGAAGACAGGCTGGATGATGTGTGAGCAGGGGTGTGGACGATGGAGAGCATAAAGGTGGTGTGGGTATTCAAGGGTATGAGTAAGGAGGAAGAGACAACAAGCCCTGGTGACTTGCCCAGCAATGGATACACCCCTAAGCTTTTTAGACTCCTGGAATTTCAGAGTTGGAATGGGCATTTGCCATCATCCTCTCTAAGCTCAATGTTTTATAAAGGAGAAAACCCAAGGCTCTAAGTATGGCTGTGACTAGCTCAAGCTGCCCACAGAAGGCTTGGGTCAAGGTGTGGACTGGATAGTGAGGTTGGGCAAGTTCATTTGCCTCTGTGGGCCTCAGTTTCCTGTTCCATTAAAGTGGGAGGGTGTAACTGGAGACAACAGATTGGAAGCATCTGCCACAGGCTAGGTGTTTAGTAAATGACAGCTGTGGGTTAGCATCCCCTAGACTGACTTCCTTGAGTGTACTGCAAACCTGGAGAAAATGACTTGGAGATCGTGAAGATACACTCTCAAATCTCTCTTCAAGAAAGAACATGACTTTCTGCTGCAAGGGACATCATTAGGTGACAGTTTCCAGATGTTGTGCCCCCGCTTTTGAGCCAAGATCATACCTCTCCCCAGAAGACTCAGCTAGTGATTGAGCATGGGAGAAATTCTAGCACCTGGCCATATCAGCCCAACTTGAAGAGTTGGGACAGGGTGGGAGAGAAGATTATAATTTCCTTAATCTCTGGGTCCTTTTGATTCTTCTGAGCTACCATCCTGGTGGTATTATTGCCAGAAACTGCCCTAAACACAGCTCCATATTCATAAAGGCAGCAACTCCTTCTGGAGCCTCAATCCTGCCAGGCAGGTGGCTGCAGCATGGGATCCAATGGCTGGAGACCAGGAGACCCAGTGTTCTGGGGCTGCTCCACGCATTGCCTACTCGGTGACCTCCACCTCTCTGGTCCCCACTGGGGTACAGTGTAGCCCAGGAGAAAGCTCAGCATTGGGGTGAAATCTCAGCTCTGCCACTGAGATGCCATCTGGCTTGCCTGGGGGCCTCTGACGTCCCAGCTGTGAAAGAAACTGGGAGGCCCTTCACCTACCTTGGGTTGCAGCCGCTCTCCCTCCACCAGGAACTCAGCACTTCCCTTGGACACAGACGCCAGCCCTTTCACCAGTCGGTGGCAGACATTGGGTCCGATTCCAAAGCTATAGCACCTGGGGGACAGGGACCGACTACTTGCCAGCCCCTCTGCATCTTTGCCCCTGATGGGGACAGAGCCAGAGTATGGTCCAGCAAGGCCAGCTCAGAGCTGATCCTGCCTTCAGGCAGAGGAAGAAGGAGGAAGGGCCATCCTTCCACACACACACATGGACAGCTCACGACCCACAGCTGTGCAGCCTCTCCCTTGGCTGCTCTTTGGGACTTATGTGGGTAACTCAACCCTCCTCAACTTTTGGGAGGAAAAGTCAAACTTGGAAACCAGCCCACATCCTCCAGGAAGTAAAGCACTATGGGAATTAGAGGTCCCGTCTGCTCCCTCTGGCATTTTCCCCATCTTGCTCTGGTTCCAATACCCGCATCCCTGGGCAGCCTGGGATAACGAGGTGGGGGGGGGGACCTCGACCTCCCGCCTGGGCTGACCTGGTGGAGAAGGCGTGGTTTCGCACCAGCTCCAGCACCTTCCCGGTGTTGTTGACGGCACCATCTGTGATCAGAAAGAGGAGCCGAGGGTGGCCCTGGTGCACTGGCTGCCGGAGGATCCACTTGAGAGGGGAGAGGATGTTGGTGCCGCCCATGTCAGCCCGCATCCTTTGGATGTTATCACAGGCCAGGGCCAAGCTCTCCTGCAGGGAGGGAACAGGGCAGAGGCGGACGGTCCGTAAGATCACCATGTGGCACGGAGGCTCTGAGCTACCCTAAACACGAGCCCATTGCTTCCCAGGCTCACCCCTACCCCAGCCCTGGGAAGAATGGGAGGCCACATATTTGGTGTCACCCACCTGCCACTAATGCCAGACACGCTACATATGCCATATACTGACTTAACATTGTCCTTTATGGGTTTCTGTTAAAAAACCGAAGCACCCCTGGAAGAAGTGGCATGGAAAGCAAGCAATTCCTCAGCACCCATGACATTTCTGATGAGACAAGCAGGTGAAGTGGAGGAAATAATAGTGGACTGAGAATCATAAAACCTGAGTCCTGAACCCGACTCTGTCCAGCTTCCTGTGACACTTCGAGAAGGAGGCTGCTTCCCCAATCTGAGCTTCAAATTCCTCCCTTCCGGGCCAACACCACACACCCAGCTAGCAAGGATTACTGGCCCTGGGTGGAAGTCATTGCAGTGAGAGTTGATTCCCTTTAGACAGTGTCCTCTTGTCCTGGACTCAGGAAGAGCTTGGAGAGGACTTATAAGCAATGGCCTGTCTCAGAAGTCTTATGATGTGCATGTAGCAAGATTGGGAATCTATCCCAAGGGAACAATTAAGGGTGCATGTGAAATCTATAATACACAAATGACAAAAAAAGGAAAAAAAAAAAAAAAAAGGAAGCGATATCAAATGCCTGACTCTAGAGGTTTCAAGAAATAACTCCCAATCTATCTTTGTAGTAAAATACTAGGCAGCCTTAAGATTGTGCTGCAGATTAATACTTTCTGGCATGAAAATATGTTCAGGATAGACTAGAGAAGCAGGTTATGGAACAGTATAGAAGGCCTAATCCTATCTTGATTGAAAATATATATAAATATATAGAACAGGTCTGGAGGGATTTTTATACCAAGCTCTTAACAGCAACTCCTTTTATTCCCCCTGACTTATGTAATCATAGGAGATTTTAATTTTTTTTTATTACCTAGATTTAAAAGTTATGGGACAATCAGCATGCATTATTCTTGTATTTTAAAAAAACTCATACAATTGCTTTTAGTAGAAAAGTATTCAGTATGTCTCTCCTTTCTTCCCTTCCTTTTGTTTTTCCTCACTTCCTTTTCTTGGATCTAGAAAGGATGGTCTAATTTTGAATACTCTGCTGTGGTCACAGCCCTCCTGTTTCCAATTGCAGTTTGAGACTTGTGAGATACATTCATAGCTTCTGGGGCCGTGCGCCCACCTGTTTACTGTTTACTTCCCTCTCCCCATCATTCACTCTCCTCCTCTTCCTCCTCCTCCTCCTCCTCCTCCTCCTCCTCCTCCTCCTCCTCTTCCTCCTCTTCTTCTTCTTCTTCTTCTTCTTCTTCTTCTTCTTCTTCTTCTTCTTCTTCTTCTTCTTCTTCTTTCTCTTCACTGGGGGTTGAATCCAGGGGCATTTGACCTCTAAGCTACACCCCTAGCCCTTTTTTATTTCTTTTATCTTGAAACAGGGTCTTGCTGTCCTCAAACCAACCTACCTTCCTTCCTTCCTTCCTTCCTTCCTTCCTTCCTTCCTTCCTTCCTTCCTTCCTTTTTTCCTTCTTTCCTTCTTTCCTTCCTTCCTCCCTCCCTCCTTTCCTCCCTCCCTCCTTTCCTTCCTTCTTCCCTTCCAAACTGGGGATTGAACCCAGGAAGGTTCTATATCTGAACTATATCCCCAGCCCTATTTTATTTTATGGTTCTAGGGATTGAATCCAGGGGCAGTGTCTACCTCTGAGCTACACCTCCATCCCTATTCTATTTTTTATTTTGAAAGGAGATCTCGCCAAGTTACTATATACCGGCCTTGAACTTGCCAGCCTCCTGTCTCAGCTTTCTTTATTATTTTATGTTAAAGAGGGAAGATGTGGGAAGGCCGACATGCCGGGAACTGCCTAAGCAGAGATGGCTTCTTCCGCCTCCCACCCCTCGGCTGTGATCTGGACTCCCTTTGAGTGGGCAGCTGCTGCGACTGGCCCCAGGGCCACCTTCTCTCTCCTTTTCCTTCCTTTCCTCTGCTCCCCACCCCCACCACCCACCGGGTCCCAGAATGGTCCCCTCCTTACCTCACTGTAGGTCTGACTGGAAGGGAAGAGGGTCTTAAATGTGGATCCAAACCCGACGATATTGAAGAGGCAGGCCGGCATGAGGCTCTTCAGGGCCACCAGCATGGCATCCTGGCAGGTGAGAAAGGGGCTCTTGGGATTCAAGCAGGCACTACTGCCACTCTGCACCACACACCAGAGTTGCCATCCCCAGCACAGGCGCCACCTTCAGTGGGGCCTGTCACCCTTTGTCTGACCCAGCACCTCTTTCCTTCTCCCTCACTTCACAAAACTTGCTGATTCTGACCAGAGGCTGGACCTGAGCCATCATCAGGAAACTTCTAGCCCATGTGGCAGATCTGACTTCTCCAAGTCGCTCTAGAATCTAGAATGGCAGCCAGTTCCACTTCACCCCTTGCTCACTCGGTGAGGTGGGGAGAGCAGGGAGCACCCTTCCCTCTGCCAAAGCAAAATTGACATCCAGAGGAGGACAGTGGCTGGCCCAGGTCACCCTGCTGATGGGATGGTATCTGGGCCTCCTCCAGGGCCTCTGCACCAGAATCAACCTGTCATTAAGCAGGGACCAGCCTTTCTAGCTTGTATTTGTTGAATGCAAAGGATGTACTTTTTGTGCATTACCTCCCTCATCTTCACAACAGCTCTTTTGGGCGGGCACAATATTACCCCCGTTTCACAGAAGAGAAGTTAGGGGTGGCACAGAGAGGCAGGGTGACTTGGTGATTGTGCAGGTAGTAAATAGCAGAGCCAGGATTCCAATGTATGTCCCTTTTCCTCCAAAGTCCATGAACATTCGAGAGTCAATCTATGCAAGTATGCATCACCAGGAGACCGCCTCGATATGGTTATATTGAAAAAAGAATGACAGGGGGTAGGGAGGGGAAAAATGAGGACTGAGGATGGGAACAGTTCAAATAAGGTTACGTCCATACAAGGCTTTACTCCCAATCTCACTAAGTGTGTATGGGGAGGGAGGATGGGGGCGGGCATGTGGAGAGAAATACACCAAGTGATCTGTGCATGCATGTTTGTATCATTTTGAATCTCATTCTGATATATGATTACATTGCACCAATAAAAGTATGAAAAATAAAAGAAGTAAATAAAAGGAACCTTAAAAATGATGATAGTGATGACACGATGCAATGGTAATGCCAAGTGGCTGCTACGCACCAATCATTGTGCTAATCACTTTGAATTAATAATCACATGGAATCTCTAGAACATGTACTATAGCATACATAATGGATAAGATGGCACACTCTGAAGTTAAACCTATCTGGGTGTAAATAGCACCATCATCATTACTAACTGGACTTTGGGCTCATGGTGTTACCCTTCAGAGCCTCAGCCTGACACAAAGTAGGTATTCAGTAAATGGTTATTATTATCAACCCATTGAGATCTAGAATAGTAGTAATACCTGTATTTTACAGATAAGGAATCTGAGGCTCAAGAGAGCCGGGGAATTGCACTGGATCACAAAGGCTAAGAGTATGACCTTGACGCTGGGTGTGGCAGCACATGCTTGTAATCCCAGTACTTGGGAGGCTGAGACAGGAGGATCACGGGTTCATGCCCAGCCTCAGCTACTTAGTGAGACCCTCCTCAACTTAGTGAGACCTTGTTTCAAAACAAAAAAAATAAAATAGGGCTGGGGGGTGATGTCTCAGAGATAGAATGCCCCTGGGTTCAATCCCCAGTACCACATACACCCCTCCACATACACACACACACACACACAAATAGAATATGACCTTGACTTTCAAAACATAGCTCTGAGGCTTCTATTCATGTTAGCTCTGGTTTGGCGCAGAGCTCAGTAGTAAAGGTCTCCCCTTCACCCCCACAGAGTTCATTGATGACACCCCATGGATCTTAGAATGGCTTCGGGGAAACAAACTGCCTTACTCTAGAATCTGTAAGAAAGCAGCTGCCAACGGATTCTGGCAACATTCATACCATACAACCTTCCAGGCTCTGGACCCGCAGACCCTCTCCCATCCTCCTCTGCAAACATTAACATTAGTGTCCTGTCTCTCTTCATTCCTGGTGTCAATGCAATTTGTGTCTCAGCAAAAGAAGTCAATATCTGCTCTTTTCATTAGCCACTAATGTATATTCCTGCCAGCGGGAGACTCTGCTGATTCATACAGACCGTCTCTGCTCACACCTATTAGAATTTTTAAAGCCATGTTTTTGGCAGCAAGTGGCAGCTGAAGAATGAGACCAGCTGCAGGAAATTAAATTGGCTGAACTTTCCCCTTTGGCACGGATGTTTGGATTTCTATTCTCTCCCTCCTCCCTAAGCACAGTTTATCCTCAAACTTCAACTCATTGCACCATAATGAATGGCCCAAGAAACCCCCCAATAGCTTTACTGTCAATGGGGGAAGGGTGTGTAGCCTGAGTGATTTCTATGCCTTTCTCTGAAAGGGTCATGCTTAGCAGAACCGATTACACCAATGCAAAGCCATTTGTGAAGGGATGACCTTGACCTTGAGCTCCACTGGAACAAGGGAGACTGGGGTGGGGGAGAAGGGGACAGAAAAGAGAGCTGGAGAAAGTTACTGTCAGAGCATAGAGTTGGGAAAGAGCTTTAGTTCAGGAAGTGGACTTCCAATCATAAACCCACTCCATTTAACTGATAGCAACTGCCTGGAAACACTGGGCTGAGGAGGATACGGAGACCAAGTCTAGGCTTAGCGGGGCGGGAGGGGGGGAGTCACGATTAATTATTGATGTCTTCCTGGGCTTGAGAGACAGGAGTAGAGGGACGTGCGACATACATTTGCCCTCCCTAAATGAATCTTTCCTTTTCATTTTATGGAAAAGAAGAAAATGAAGCCCAGAAATGAAAATCAATTTGTCCAAAGCCATGCAGCAATCCAGTAGCAGAATCGATCCTGGACCCCGGCGCCGCTCTTTGCGCAGTGCCACACATCAGAAATGGCATAATCAGAGAAGAAAGCTTTTTAAAATGGAAATGCATGTGTAATTCCTCATAAGCAATGGAAGAAAAGTGAGCAAGACAGAGACAGTGCAGGTTCCCTCATAGCCCTGCGATGCTGGGTTAACCACCTAGTCTTTTGAGCACTCAGTTTCCTTATCTGGAGAAGAGATGGTGGGATGCTCTCTAAGAGATGCTTTGGGTTTCTTATTCTATGGTGCTTTCAGTAATGGAGGGAATGCCTTACAAACTGATATGGTTATGGAATGGGACCTGAGGGTCTTAAAGGCCTGGAGTGTACATAGGCACTCCAGCACCACGGACAGCTCCCCATTCTCATTCTTGCCTTCGGTGGTGGTGGGCAGGGGTCAGAAGGTGGTACTGGACCAGTCCTGCACCCCAGGGTCAAGATGGACAAAGTCAAATAGGACTTTGGGTCTCATCTTTGATCCATCTGTCCTACTTCAAAGACAGAGTCAGTCATAGCAAACCCAAGGAAACAGCTGGCTTCATAGATTCCCCCTAACCCCTCCTTTCCTTGCTTTGCCTGTTGCCCTGGAAACAAGAGCTTGCTCCAAGGATAAACTGAGGTGGTGATGGGGGGGAGGAAGGATGCAATTTCAGGGGACATCAGAGCCCCACTCTCTTCTTGTTCCCTCATCTCTCATTCTCCTTAATTATAATCCTTTATCCGATTCAATATACAGACTGAGAGCTTTTTATGCATAAACACAGAGCTAGGCCCCATGGGAGAGATAGATAAGAAAGATTTGGTTCTTTCTCTTAATGAGTTCATAAATCCAGAGGGGAGACAGACACCTGCAGAAGCCAAACTATAAAGAAGTGTTGGATAATGCCATAATCAAGTTGAATAATCTCTGGGGGTGGGGAGACTGCTTCTGGATGGGTGGGGGAAGGTCCTATTAATCTTCCCTGCTCCTACAGGGTTCTCCATAGCAGGGAGACCAAGATCCTGCACATTCAGACTGGCCAGCAGGCCTGTGTCCCTCACTGGACTGTCAGCTCCTTTGATAACAGCAACTGTGTTTGCATCCAGATGTTTTTCCAGATGGACAAACACAGGGCTTTGCACATTAGGCATCTGAGAAAAAGAAGAACCAGCTGAGTGTGATAGTGGGCACCTGTAATCCCAGACAGGTGGATAGCAAGTTCGAAGCCAGCCTCAGCAACTTAGTGAGGCTCTCAGCAACTTAGGGAGACCCTGTTTCCAGATAAATAAAATAGGGCTGAAGGGGTAGCTCAGAGGTTGAATGCCCCTGGGTTCAATCCCTAGCACCACCACCAAAAAATCAAAACAAGAGAAAAAGAAGAACCAAATTTTATTCTACAGGATTCTACCCATTCCTTAATGGCAGGGGCCATGTCTAATGAATCTCAGATGTTTGCAGGCAGTGAGAACAGTCAGGCAGGTTCAGGTTTAATTGTAGACCACACCAGCAATGTGACCTTGGCAAGGTGACTGAAGCTGTCAGGACTGGTTTTCCATATGGAAACTGGTGACAACAGGACCAACCTCACAGGACTATTGTGTGGATTAAATCCCAGGCTGCACATTAAGTGGCGAGCTCAGTCTCTGGCACATAGCAGGCCCTCAGCAAACGTTAGTTCCCTTCTCCGCTTCTCTGTCCCCCTTCCCAGTTAGCCCCTAAAGCCAGGTACTTTAGCCCGAGCAAGGCTGCAAAAACAGCTTAATGGAATGTGCAGGACAGCTAGGGATGCCCTCACCCCTCACACATGGACCACAGTTCTACCTCTGCTCACATCCCTTCTGGGTTTTATTTGGGGAGCAAATTGAGTTTGAGTGTCTCTGTTTAAAGTGTTTTTTAAAAAGATGCTGTTTCTTGGAACAGAGTATGCAGAGGAAGCCGGCTCGGGAGCAGAGCTGATTTCCTGTGCAGCCCAGGCCCTGGGCAGGGGCCCTGGCGGCAGATACCTTGACTCGGCAGATGTTGGTCCCATTCATGCTGCCGCTCCTGTCCACGAGGAAGATGAACTCCCCCTGAGTCTTCCTCAGGTTCGGCTGCATCGACTGGAGGTCAGGACAGAAGTTGAGCATGATGACCGAGTGGTGCGGGATGTCTTTGTGGAGGCGTTTCCGGATGATTTCTGTCTGGAGGAGAAAGGATAACTTTATAACTCAGGCAATCAGGGGACTCCTGCTGGCCCCCCATCACTCACTCAGAGTTATCTAGGTCCCCTGTCTACTCCAAACCCTTCCAGGCTGACCGTCCCTGGCTCCCCTGTTCGCTGGATGTTCATAGATCACAACAATGGGCATGTGTGTTGCAGACCTGGGTTTCAATCTCAGCTCTGCCACTGTCTCGCCGTGGGATCTAGGACGAGTGCCTCCTCTGGGTGCCTCCTCATTTTTTTGAAATGGGGCAAAAGGGTTCACTTCTTGGGGTGGTTGTGAGGAGGAACTGAGTGAGCACACAAATGGGGACCCCCTCAGTTGAATAATGGTCTTTTTTTATTTTTAGGGGGATGTGTTAGAGATCAAACCCAGGGGCATTCTACCTCCAAGCAATACCCCCCGGTGCTATTTTATTGTTTTTTATTTTGAAACAGGGTCTTGCTAAATTGCTGAGGATCTTGCTAAATTGCTGAGGCTGGCCTCGAACCTGGGATCCTCCTGTCTCAGCCTCCCAAGTACTAGAATTACAGGTGTGCACCACCACGCCCAGCTGGTCTTTCACTTTTACACTCAGTTGGTAAGCCATTTGTCTTGGCCTTGAACTTGGTTTCCCTGGCTTATTCATTCTGTCCTGCGATAAGTTCCTGTCCCAATCCTCCAGATGGACTTCCTTGCCCATGAAATAAATGGACAAGAGGACACACCTCATGGAGCTTTCCTTTCTCCCCTCTCCCCTCTCCCCACTCCTCTCCCCTCCCCTTTCCCCTCTCCCCTCTCCCCACCCCTCTCTCCTCTCCCCTCTCCCCTCTCCTCTCTCCTTTCCCTCTCTCTCTCTCTCTCTCTCTCTCTCTCTCTCTCTCTCTCTCTCTCTCTCTCTCTCTC
>PVLC010035277.1:0-16418 GCA_004027655.1 Graphiurus murinus | reverse complement strand
ACAGGGGGATCCAGGTTCTCGGCCAGCCTCAGCTACCTAGTGAGGCACTCCACAACTTAGTGAGACCCTGTTTCAAAATAAAGAATTAAAAATTTGGCTGGCAGTATATCTCGGAGGTAGAATGCCCCTGAGTTCAATCCCTAGTACAGCAAAAAAAAAAAAAAAAAAAAAAAAAAAAAAAAAAAAAAAAAAAAAAAAAAAAAAAAAAAAAAAAGGACCAGAATACTCAGTTTTGCAATTATATATCTGTTAATATTATTTTAAAATTGTATCATAATTGTGTACATTTACGGGCAAGAACATTCCTTCTCCCAGTGACAATTTTGTGTGATTTTTCTATAAATAAAATTTCTATCTCCATACTGAATTCTAAAGGTTGTAAGTCAAAAGAAAGTGTTTAGTTGAATAGATGTTCAATTTCAAAACTGTTTCTTATTTCATAAACATGGCATGTATGAGCTCCCTACCAACTTCAAGGGTGTGTAAGGAATAGCATAAAACAATTTCACTCTTGGCACACCGTAGTACCTTTTAACCAACTCCATGTCCTCCCCAATCTTGATAATGGTTGCCCTTCCTGTCATCTTCCAGAATCAGGTGGAAGAGAGATGCTGGGAGCAACCGGGGCACCTGCCCAGGGTTCTAGGTGTTGGGTTGGAGCCTGGTGAAGTTCTGGCTTTGGGGCTTCACTTGACCTTTTTCTATCATAGATTCCCAAAGTGGTCCATACCTTGTCCTAGGAGGAGCCAGAATGAAATATAGATGCATAAAAGAAGGCACATTTGGTACTGTGTCTTTCTGTTCATTTGCTTAAAGAACGTAGATTTCCAGGGGGTGCTCAGTATTTTTTTCCTGAAAAGTGGCACTGAGAAATAAGTCTAGGCACCTCAGTGTCTAGATGACATGTTCCCAACTGTGCCCTGGGGATCTATCCAATGCCTGGCCATCCCCAGCAAGCCTGGAGTTCCTCAGGATGCTCTGGCCTCTCTTGCATCTTCTGGGTCAGTTTTTCTTGCTTTCTTCAGTTTCTGTCTGGCTCTTGTCAGAAGCATTGCACAATAGTTTGTATAATCATTATTAAAACCAGGGGAGGCTGAAAGTTGAACTTCAGGACTTTCTAACTTGCCCTCAGTGGGTGAGGGTTTAACACAGTGGCCTGTTTTCAACCCCATAGTATCTTTCTGACATTGAAAATTGGAATAAACAAATACAACCCTATGTACACAGATGCTCCTGGGCCTACAGTGTACTTACTTCTCGATAAACCCAAAATAAACTGAAAATACCATAAGTTGGAATTGCACTTGATGTGCCCAATCTGTGAAGCATCACAATGTATCAGCACAGTGCACTAGGACCTTGGCTGTTTCCCTTTGTGATGACTCCTTTTTAGGGCCAGTTGGGAACTGGAGCTCACCACCAAGGCCCAGCATCTTGAGAGAACGTCATACTGTACATCACCAGCCTAAGACAGAACCAAAATAAAACTCAAAGTGTGGCACCACTAGTACATCATCCTATATTCAAAACCTCAAGTCAGTCCATCATAATTTGGGGACTGTGTGTGTTTGTGTATAAGTGATGGGAGGGTAGGAAGGGGGAGAGAGAGAGAGAGAGAGAGAGAGGGAAGGAGAAGGAGGGAAGGAGAGAGAGAGAGAGAGAGACAGAGACAGAGAGAGAAGAAGGAGGAGGAGGAGGAGGAGGAGAGTAGTCTGTGGCTGGCTGGAGATATCACATCTTAGTTCTTTGGTTTTCACGAGTTCATACACCACAATTTATTTGTTTAGACATTTGGACTACTCTAGTGTCAATGTTTAAACATTTAGCTTTTTCTTCTTGGAAAATGTCCTTGCAGTACAGATTTCTATAAATGGTATTACTACTGGGTGAAGTATTCAACCCAGCTTTTTCTGTAGCACTATTTAAATTGCCTTTGTAAAGGGTTATGGCTGATTATGTTGTCATAAATGAGCTATGCAGATAATGCACTATTACTGCCTATTGTTATTTTAAAGAGGAATTGAGCTATTCCAGTAGTTTATTAAATAAATAAAAGGCTTTTTTAACATTAACAAAAGATCACGACTCAATAGGATGCTTAATATTTGTCAAATATTCATTAAGACAAACTCCAGCCTCTAACCAGCAAGTGTGCTGATCTTACATCTCTAGCCCGCCGAGGAGGTGCCATGATAGTCATCTGACCACCATGGCCCTACGCTGCCTTTACACAGAATGCCCAGGCTCCTTAGGGTGAGGTGCAGGCCACTCCTGCTCTGAGCTGTACTGACCCCCAAACCTGACCTCCTGTCCACTTTGCTGACCATCTGCCCTCTGTTGCTTCCCACCATTTCTTCCTGCACTGTGTTCTGCTGTTGGTTTCTCTGCTCTTATCCCCTCCCATCCCTCCAGATTTTAATACAAAAACAGGAAGTCGAAAACTCCAGGATGTACCTGGCATGCACCATAGACATCAGAGTCATTTTTCAGTACTTATTTATGAAGGATCATCAAAGCTACATACTCACCTCCAAGGTGTGAGTGCCTGACCTGTCTACATGTAGGACTGAAAACCCATCCTACACAGCTCCCCACAGATGCACCTCCCTGACCGTCACCCCCATCCCTGAGCTCACTTCTTGGTCTCCAGCAGGACCCCGTCACGGGGAGGTTGAGCAGCTTCCCCTCGGGCTGGTTCTGCACCGTGTGGCTTTGTCACCTCCTTGAGAAACCAACTCCCACCGTATTTACTATGAGGGTTTACTCTAGAGACCAACGGCAGAATGGGTGAGAGAGTTCACACAGGACTCATTCAGCTTCACAATGTCAACATCCAAGAGTTGCACCTAAGTATGGATTAGCCCACGTTTACTAAATTATGGGCAATTTAGAAACAAATCACATGCATTTCAAACAACATGTATTATCTATCATCCACTTAGAGTTTATTCTAAGGAATATACACTTTTTAATAGGAAAGCATAATGAACTATATTTTATAAAAATTGTGCTGAGAGTGATTATTAGCTTCATGATTCTACAGTCTTTTTTATAAAAAAAAAACTGCAATGGATTTCTTTATTTTGTTTGTACTAAATAACTAAGATAAAACAACTCCAATGCATAATTTCCAGTTAGAAGTGCTTAGCATGGTAGTATATTTCTCTTTTAAACTAAAAGTATTAGGTCTATATCTACCCAGCATTCTTTATAGGCCTATTTTATTTTTGTTTACATTACTTTCTAATTAAGTTTTGTTATTTGCTTTCTTCCCAAGGTAAACATTGTCATATTTCCTTTGAGTATATGCTATATTTCTTCTAAAGCAAACAACAAGTGTTCATTAAGTGCATGTGGTTATAATTTTACTACTAGTAATAATTATTATTTTACTTATTCAAGATGGCACCTGGCTACTTGGAAAAGACAGTGTTAAAAGCTTATAGCCTAAAGAAAACATATGCTTCTTCACTTCTTTGCCTGGCTAATCTCATTTAACAAAAATGTATTCCAGGTCCTTCCATTTTCTTATAAATTACATTATTTTATTCTTCTTTATTGTTGAGTAGAATTCTATTCTTTATATGTCCTATACTTTTGTAATTCATTAATCTGTCAATGGATACCTGGGTTGGTTCCATAATTTGACTATTGTGAATTGTGCTGCTATGAACATGGATATGCACATATTACTATAGTTCTCTGGTTTCAACCTCTTTGGAAAAATATCCAGAAGTGGTATAGCCAGATCCATTCCCAGTTTTCTAAGGAATCTCCACACTGACCTTCACAGAGGTTGAACTAGTTTGCAATCCCACCAACAGTGGAAAAGAGTTCCTATTTCCCCACATCCTCACTTAACAATTATTGTTATTTGAATTCTTGATGATGTTCATTATTGGAAATACTAACATCTACTACATATACATATATGAAAATACCAATGTCAATCTCAATATTCTGTACAAGAAGGGAAGAGATGGGGAGCCAGGGAAGGCCCCAAGTGCTGTGTGCATATACGTCAATGTCAACGTGATTTACATTATGATGTGAGACCATAATGCACGAATAAAAGCACATTTAAAAAGCTTATATCCACAAAGATAATGCTCAGATACTATATACATCACCTTCCTCTCCTGCATTCCAGACGGAGCTACTGTCTCCCAGATGAGCTTGATTTCATCTATTGTCATTTCAGCCTATGAACTACAGAACTGCCCAGACCCACCCCCTTTCCAGAACGGGTATATGATCAACTCGGATTACAGTGTGGGGCAGTCCATATCCTTCGAGTGTTACCCCGGGTACATCTTGATAGGCCACGCTGTCCTCACCTGTCAGCATGGAATCAACAGGAACTGGAACCACCCCTTTCCACGATGTGATGGTAGGTTCTTCACCTTTCTGGGGGCCACTCCAATTTCTCATAGTATTAAGTATTAAGCATTAAATGAACGTGTCCCACAATTGACCCACGAATTCAATATTTATCGAGAATCTCCTGTGTTGTACTTATATCAAGTAGCATCTCAGGAAATATCCCATGCCAGACATTTAATAAAAAAAAAGGGCCCTTGCTCTCAGAGATACTATGAGGATAACAAAATAATAGATATAAATAATTATAGTGCAGATAGGAAAGATACATTTATCTTGACATTTATATCAATGTATGAGCTCATAAGAGATAAGGTGCTTATGGATTTTATCTGAGGTTTTTCTTTTATTTGATTTTTTATAATAATCATATATTGTATTAGCTTTTTTTTTTTTTTTTTCAGAAAACTAGTTTATTTCTGTAGTGGACCTCAAAGGGTGCAAATGTTGTGCCAATCAGAGTCAGAGTCCTCCCAAGCAGAAGGCTCAGTGTAAGCAGAGTTACAGAGTAAGAGCAGATGGGGAAACCAGGACACCTTGTGGGAATAGCTGACCTTGAGAGGCTGAGAAGTGGACCAGGCTGTCAGCAGGGAGGCTGGAACCACCACTTACAGCTCCTAGAGGGCTTCCAAATTTTGATCACCTAGAAAATTTTTGCAACCCCAAATTCAAATCAATTATTGAGGTACTGCATTTATGAGGAATGCATACGTAACAGAAAATGTACTGTAAACCCAATATTCTAGCATTATAAATTCAGTACCTTTGAATGAAAAAATAATGACATTACCAAGTCTGTAGACCTTTGAAATGCTAAGCACTTATCCCCCATGGGGAAAAGGGAAAGTCTTCCTGCCCTATTTGAATTTCTACTGAAGAAGCAAAAACAGAGTGTCAGTGGGCCCTTCACATCAGTCTTCACCTGTACTTTTCCGTTCTATATCATTATAAGAAGAACTATGAACATGTAATCTAAGCATTATTTAAAATAGTTTTTATAATAGTCTAATACTTATTTAGGTACAAAATAGCATTTAAAATCAGCTTTATAAAATTAGGTACTAATGTATCTTTTTCATTAATGCATTTTAAAAAATCTTTAATGCTACTGTGCACTCAAAAATTCTTATTTAAACCGGGTCTGGTGGTGTATGCCTGTAATCCCAGTACTTAGGGAGGCTGAGCATGAGGATCGCAGGTTTGTGGCCAGTCTCTGCTTCTTATCAAGGTCCTTTGCAATTTAGTGAGATCCTGCTTACAAATGAAAAATAAATTAGGGCTAGGGGTATAGCTCAGAGGTAGAATGTCCCTGGGTTCAATCCCCAGTACCACAAAAACAAAACAAAATAAAAACTCATATTTAGGACTGAGAGTTTAGTTTAGTGGTAGAACATGAATTCAGTATGAATAGAAACACTGGGTTTAGCCCCCAGCACTGCCAAAAATAAAACAAAACTTATAATGTATGTACAAATTACTTTGAAATTATCGGAATGAATTTTTTCTCTTCAATTTTAGCCTACTGCTTCAAATTGATGTAAATGGTGCATTTCTAGGATCAATATTAAAGAAGGAAAATTGTATATTTAATTTGATCTCATTATTATTTTAGCTCCATTGTGCAATATGAACGAAATTGTTCTAGCTTAGGATTATTGTGTCAGGGTGAAAATAACCAAATATATGTCTTTGGTTATAATATGAAGGTAAAGTCAAATTTTGTTATTCCTCCTTGGTCCATAAGACTGCCCAGAGTTAGCCAAAGTGTGAGGCTACCGTGTTTCCAACTCCAACACAAGCCTGAGGGTTGGTACCGAGAGAAGCAGAACCTGAGGGATTCCTAAGGCTGTTTCACTCACCATTCCAATTTCTAATGGGAAGGATAGATTACAAACCATCCAAGGGAAGAGAAGGGTAGGATAGAGTCGAGGAGGACACATCGCTGCCGCGGGGCAGGTCAGCCTGGGCCGCTCACTGCTCCTCAGCACCAAACCCTCACTGGCTCTAGCCTGCAGACTGGCTGGCTGATCATCCACTGGTGAGCCGAGGCCCAGGTACACAATGGGACACGTGCTCAGCCTACATCCCGTGGCCAGTCTCTCTGGCCTAGACCCTGCTTGGGTGGGAACAGCCCTGCACTCCCCAGAGACCCTCCTACAGGTATTCCAGAAAGACCTCTGGCCCAATCTTCACTAAACAAAGGTTTTTCTTTCTACCAGTAATACCATAAAAAAAACTAAAACATAAGGTTCTTGTAAAATGATATCATAACAAATATCAAGAGTAATGGGAAGGTTATATGGGAGATTTTCTAAGACGCACTCAGTGTGCACAGGTGAGACCTTGGGCCCTACCTTCTGTGCCCCCGCAGAGCCACCTCCTGGCTCCCACTCCTGGCTCATTTTGAAAGACAGGTGGGTATGCTGCATGGGTCGGCAGCTGTGGGACACAGGGAGGAAACCCAAACATGCCTTCTGGATGCAGGTGCAAATCCTCAGTCTCGGCATGTTCCTGGCCCTGACCTCACTGAATTTTCAGAAATGAGGCTCTGAAAACTGATGACAAATAGTTCTAACTATGCTGTGCCAATGTATTCAAGTATCACGCCCCATGTCACTGTATGTATGGGGAGGGGTAGGTGGCAGGGGGGACCTGAAGGAAAACCCATGCATGTTGTTTGCATGACTTTGAATCTCACTAAGATGTATAATTATAATGCATCAATAAAAAATATAAAAAAACCTCTACTGAAAACCTGAAGACAAAAGTATAACTATTCCCTTAAAGTCTCAAACTCCTGTGAAACTATCTTCATATCATTATTACATCCAAATGAAAATAATAATACTTATAGTATTTTTCTAAGAAAATGCTCAAAAGCAGTTAATTTTGCTTCATCAGACATTCATTTTTTTATTTAAGTAAAAATGACAAATGAATCTATAGATAAGAACAAGAATTAAAAGTTAGGAACATTTGTTAACTGTGCATCTTTGAAAATGAAATAAAAATTACAAACAAACTTGGAAATTAAAAAAAAAGGGAAAATAAATAGAAATGAGGCTATGAATGGCCATTTGTTGTGCTAGTTCACAGTCCAGGGCTGCCTGGCTCCAAGTCCACTTACTCAATATTCTGCCAGCAAATGTCTCAGCTGTTCTTCACAACCCTTCTCCTGGTGATGTGCCCTGGTCTTGTGCAGATTAGTGCCTCTGGTGCATTCTCTATCTCCATTGATGCCCGCAGACACCTGCATGGCTAACTCAGCCTTGTGTCGCACGCTACCCCATGCTGTCCCCTCTGTTGAGTTGTTCCTAAACTTTTCTTCTTGTTTATTTTTTTACATATCCTGGTCTCTTTGCTGCACCCAAATTTATCTCTTTAATGGCAATTTTTTGCCCTCCTGGGAGTCGAATGCTAGCAATAGACACTCTAACCACATCTGAGGGTATTTGGCTTGATTTCAAAGTCTACTTGCCTATGACTTTGATGGGCCGCCCTCTACTAGAATTAAAGACTACATTCCAGAGTATTCTACTCATGTGCTATGGTTATATCGCATCTTTATAAAGCACAATCGTTGCCATGGCAACGGCAAAGGCCAGTTTATTAAGTAGAATCAAAATAGACTGTCGACAGTGATCCTTCGAGTAATTGGACACTCCTAGAGGGCGAAATTCTTTCATAAGATACCACTGACATCATTTTATCTTGCTTCTTCCAGTATAGATTCACAGAGAATTGATAGGGTCTTTGTTTTGAGGCAAATAGGCTTTAAATGCCCCTCATTTGGGCAGCTTAAACAGGCTCTCGGAATGAGACGTACCACGGAGATACGAATGTGTCTTTCTGCTAATCCGTGAAGCCGTCCCGAGGGTTATCGGCTCAGACCCAGGCGATGCTGATGCCGGATGTTTTAAGCGTGTGGGGGAGACTGTTCTAACGGGATTCTGAGGATCTGGAGAATACATTTAGTGAGACTGAGATAACCTAGCTTAGAAGTTTAACTCTTCTGAAGGTTTCAGATTTTAGGGGAATAACCTCGGCAAAATATCTCCGAGAAATATTCACAATTATTCCTTACAAAGGGAGAATGGTGGCTAAGAGACTTGGGAGACTTTGAGATATTTACCTCCTGTCTGAAATCGGCCGTCTTAGGGTGATTTTTAATTTCTGCCTTTCCAGCTCCTTGCGGGTATAATGTCACATCCCAGAACGGCACCATCTATTCCCCGGGCTTTCCAGATGAGTACCCAATTCTGAAGGACTGCATGTGGCTGATAACAGTCCCTCCGGGGCACGGCGTGTACATCAACTTCACCCTGCTGCAGACGGAAGCCGTGAACGATTACATCGCTGTCTGGTAGGAGAGCTCGTCCCAGGAGGGGGGGACTGCCCAACGGACCTGAGTTAGCACTCACAGGCCACTCAGGACTCATACAGGTGCTTGCAGGTGAGCTAGCCAGATAGACAAGGCAAAGAAACCAGCCATGCCCGCAGATACAGAGTACCTTTCTGTGAAGATATCTGAGTTTGACTCCATGCTAGGAATATCCAGGGTTATTTTAGAGTATGTGAATAGTCCAAGATATTTTACTTTACATTTTTAGGTGTGATTATTTTTTCTAAAAGAAAAGCTCTGGGATGCTGCCGTTATTGGATGCTTCTAGAAATATTGAGGAAAGAGGATCTGCCTTCCCCTCACTGGTGCCGAAGAATTAGCCTTCCTTGGGACGCAGGGCCCTGAGCCGGGGCAGGAAGGACACAGCTCTGGGTCTGTGGGAAGGGCTCCTCCATCCTGGGTACTTGAGCAGAGTTGATACAGGGGACATGGGAAACAACTGGTGTTTTATGGCACCACGACGTGAGACTGCAGTGCACCCCACTAGAAGGGGCGTGCTGTTGGGAATGCACCCCACTAGAAGGGGCGTGCTGTTGGGAATGCACCCCCCTAGAAGGGGCGTGCTGTTGGGAATGCACCCCACTAGAAGGGGCGTGCTGTTGGGAATGCACCCCCCTAGAAGGGACGTGCTGTTGGGAATGCACCCCACTAGAAGGGGCGTGCTGTTGGGATGAATTTCACAAAAACAAAATAAGCTGCAGGTATGCAGGTAGCAAGTGTATGTTCCCATGCGTGAATGTGTGTTATGTGTCTCTGTGTGTGTGTGTACATGTGGGTGTGTGCCTATTTTTGTGTGTGGTGTGTGTGTGTCTTTATGTGAGTATGTATCTCTGTGTATGGTTATATGTGTTAATGTGTGTAGCATGTGTGTGTTTGTGTGTGTGTATGTGTTTGTGCAGTGTGTTGTATATGTGTGTGTTGATGTATTTGTTCTCTGTGTCTGTGTGTATGTATGTGGTACATATGGGTGTCCGTGTGTGTGTACTATGGTTTGGGTGTGGTGTGCATCTATTTGTGTGTCTGTCTGTCCATCGTGTGTTTGCCTGAGTGCTGTGGTTGAATTCTCGGTAGAGTCCAGGAGAGTGAGAGGCGTCCTGCACCAGCAAGGACAGTGGGCACAGCCCTCTCCAACCCGCATTAGAGGTGGAGGACTTTACACCGCAGACAGCAAGGCTCCACGTCCCCACAGGGCTTGAAGCAGGAGGGGTATGGAGCTAGATATTGATCGCAGAATAGCTGGTCTCATTTTAAGGGGACACGGCCATGGGCCATGGAAGGTGTGTGTGGGGGGGGACTCTAACGCTGGAGACATGGGTCTCGCAGGGAGGTGAGGAGAGGATGGGAGCATGAGGAGAACTACTGCCCCCAAAGCAAGAAAGCAGAGCTGGGCACAGCACGGTCGCCAGGAGCTCAGCTCCACCCACAGCGGTGGAGTCCAAGGTCTCGGCAATTGCCGCAGGTCGAGTGCCCAGGGTCAGAACGTCAACGAGGGAGAAAGACTGCACAGTATAGTCAACTGTGTGAACACTACACATCCTATTTCCAAGCACAGTATCTGGAGAATGACCGCATCTTATTGTTATTTAAAAAAAACATTTTTATTTATTTGCAAGAGTTCCCATAAAACTCACTCACAAGTAAATAAACATTCTTGCCATTACGTTTTAAAATATGGAGCTTGGAGACGAAGCTGATCACTGGTATTGCAGTCACAGAAATAAAATTCCTCTAAAGAAGTAGTGGCTGCCCTGCCTTCTGGGTGTGGCCGCCTGGAGCCAGAACCTGGAACCTGGAGCCCCGCCCCGAGCCCACTCACACCACCCTGCCCTCATCCAGCTGCATCCAGCTCTCAGAGGGGAAAGGTGTGAACGTCCACTGCAGCACGGGTGCCTTTAGCTGCAAGGGCTCTGTCTGTGTTTCTAGGGACGGTCCCGACCAGACCTCGCCTCAGCTGGGCGTCTTCAGTGGGAACACGGCGCTGGAGACGGCGCACAGCTCCACCAACCAAGTTCTGCTGAAGTTCCACAGCGACTTTTCAAACGGAGGCTTCTTTGTCCTCAATTTCCACGGTCAGTTCACCCACTAAACACACATACGCACACACACACACACACACACACACACTGATTGGACAGGGAGTTCCAGAAGCTCTTTCTCTCCCCTTCTTCCAGCTCAAGCTCCTGGATTTTGCCCTCTGAGAACCTGCGGGGTTCTTCCTGCATCTGGCCAAAGCTTCCCGGGTTCATCTTTGCTAAATGATAAACTTTACTATTATTTCACACGTTGTCACATGCTATAATCTATATTATTATCTCATGCTATTGTATTTTATAGTAAGTTTGGATTCATTCCAAGATAAATACAAGCGATGCTCTCATATATAGACCATCGACATAGATCTGGAACCGCTGACAGATCTCCATGCATGCCCTGTCTCTAATGAAGTATCACAGCACCTCTCAGATACTTAGGAGCTGGACAGTGGGCTCTGAAGCGGGGGCACAATAGCTCCCCGTCTCCCATGGGGTGCCCCTCAGGGTGAGATTCCTCAGGGTGAGAGACAGACCTTATCCCATCTAAAGCTGAGTGGCACAAGGCCACATTGTAGTCATGTCTCTCGCCGAACTCCAAACGCATGTAGAGTGGGTTTCTTTATCCTTATAATGTTTTAATTGCACTCACTCTCCTTGGATGCAGCACATCATTTGGGCATTCTGCTCTCACACAGCCATTTGGATTGGAGCACGCGGATTTATAAAGGGATGACTTAGCATGTGGACCCCTGGGGGGGGTGAGCACTGTGATTCCCCCGGGAAGGCTTTTGGGCCATTTCTGCTTGCTCAGCTCACATAATTGCAACTATTTTTTTTTTCCTGCCTCCTCAGCATTTCAGTTGAAAAAGTGTCCGCCACCTCCCGCAGTGCCCCAGGCCGACATGCTCACTGAGGATGAGGACTTTGAAATAGGTAAAATGCCCTTCATGACAATATCACGGGAACCTCACCCGTCTCCCCATCCCTGACTACGGTCCTCAGGCCTACTGGGAAGTGGGCGCCTCCTCATCTGGAAATAACTAACTCTTGGGTGTGGTGGGTCCTTATTCAGACATCACAGATTTAAAAAATAAAGAAATAAATAAAGGGTTCTTTCTTCATTAACTTGATTGTGTGTGTGTATGTGGTATGGGGATTGAACCCATGCACATTCTGCCTCTGAGCTACACCTCTAGCCCTATTTTATTTTATTTTTTGAAACAGGGTCTCACTAGGTTGATGAGAGTCCTTGAACCTGTGATCCTCCTGTCTCAGCCTCCAAGTACTGGGATTACAGGTGTTCACCATTATACCTAGGCTTCACTTAAAAAAAAAATTTTCAGTGACAGACTTGAGGAGATTTTTGAGTTTAATTAGGGGAAGATGTTCCCATACCTGGGGAAGGACTTAATCATTTGTAACTTAAAGAATGATAACCGTAACATGGACCTCTCATAGAAATTGGATTGTAATTGGTAGGATAGATTTAATGGTAGTATCTAGACATTCTGCTTTATCACTTCACATTAATGGTCTAATTCATTAAATAATCATCTGGTCATATTAGGAAAGCAGCCGGAGCATATGTTGGCAATATAATTACCATGACCCGGGATTTCTTGGTCCCAAAGAGAGGCACTTGAGTGTGCAGTGGGTCACTCCCCTGCTTAGGCCTGGGCCACACTCTGCAGCCAGATCCCCACTCCTCTCCTCATGACCTGCTTAATTGGAGCCTTGGTGCTGCCAGGGTCAAGGTGGGCCACAATGGCAGAGCAGCCCTTCCTGGCCCTAAAGTCGGTCTAGCATCCTGATTTTTGATCTTGCCTTCAGCTCAGGCATCCAGCTTGCTTTATGCATTTATTGAGTCTTGATGGTCATTAAGGAAGAGAAATAGATATGGCAATGAAGGGGGGAAAAAAAGCAAAACAAAAACAGGATAGCCTCAGCAAGTAGTGAACCTCTCATCTACCTAGCAAGACCTTGTTTTTAAAATAAAAGTTAAAAAAAAATAGGGCGGTTAAGATAGCACTTCTTATAAATTAAGAGCTGAAATGGTACTTTTGAAAATGGACTAAAAGGAATACAGCTCTGGTTCTGAAATGGTTTGCATGTCACTTTGGCTTAATAAGTAAGTAGTCAGGTGTGTTTAATTAGCTCGCGCATTTCGATTGTTCTAGAAACACAGTGTCCTGATGTGTTGGCTGGACTCTTTCAGGAGATTTCGTGAAGTACCAGTGCCACCCTGGCTACACCTTGTTGGGAAGCGACACGCTGACCTGCAAGCTCAGTTCCCAGCTGCAGTTCGAAGGCGCTCCCCCAACCTGTGAAGGTGAGTGTCCTCTGAGAGCACTGTTCACAGAGGCCTCATGTCTTCCTCTGGATGGGTTTGCCTGTCCCCACGGTGTGTGCCCTGATCCCCTTGCAGTGAATACAATCTGCCAACGGAAGTGACTTACAGCCTTTCTCTTCAGCGAGCCCTGGAAAATTCATGAAAGCCGTATCCTAAGAGATGATCTTTTTCTCCACTAATCCATCACAAAAACGTTCAAACATATAGTAAAGTTGAGATAATCTTAAAAGAAGCACTTGTGCACTGGCCCCTGAGATCCCCCATGCAAGTTACAAAATTTTATCACAAGACTCTCCCTATCACTTTACTTTCCATCCACTAATCTCTTCCATATTTTTTATGCATTTCGAGGAAGACTTGGCCCATCAAGGAAATTCCCTGTCAACACTTCAGGATTGATGTAATTAGCTAGCATTTAATATTTTTGGTGTAAAATTTATAAACAGTGAAATGTGTACATCTCTTGTTTTTTACATACTTTTAAAATAAATATACCATATGCAAGAACTTAATCTACAAGAATATCTGAGGCTGATCCATAGATACAGTCAATTAGAAAATTATCAGATCACTTCACAATATCACTGCAAATCTTAAAGGGCTCAAAATTTAGAAAGAGGAGCCCTAGCCTGGGTCTAGACACCAGTAAGTGACTGGGTCAGTCACTAATCTTTGGCAACCATGCCTGAGGAAGATACTTCACCTGCCTGCCTTATACAATTGTTGTAAAGACTCAGTGAAGCTAGGCATGGTGCCGCACGCGTTTAATCCCAGTGCTTGGGAGGCTGAGACAGGAGGATCACAGGTTTGTGACCAGCCTCAGCAAATTAGTGTGACCTTGTTTCAAAATAAAAAGTAAAATAGGGTTACGGGTATACTTCAGAAATAGAATGCCCCTGAGTTTAATCCCCTGTACCTAAAAAAAGATTCAATGAATAATAATTAAACTATCAGGTTGAGTTATAGATGAGATAGATAGATAGATAGATAGATAGATAGATAGATAGATAGATAGATAGATAGATCTCATTCACCCTCTAACCTACAAGAGGTTTCTTTGCATTATAAAAGTCTGGATTTCCTTGTGGTTTTTCAGGGCATTTCCTATGAATATCTGACAACTCTGCATTCTCACTGTGTAAAGAGGCAGCCTCCTAGTCACCTTGAGAGAGGGGAAAAAAATGGCAAGCATTTGGAATTAATAGCTACCAAATATCTATGATAATTTAAAGTAGTTTTCGAAACTAACTTCAAAGTTGTGTGTGCTTGGGACCAGCGGGCGTAGGAAATCCCCCTGGAAGAGCGGCCGCCCCTGGGTCCATGCTCCTTTAAGGTCTCTGGATGCCCTCACAGAAGTCACTGAAGCCCTTCCTCCTGTCCCCTCTCT
Source organism: Graphiurus murinus (assembly GCA_004027655.1). Taxonomy (NCBI): domain Eukaryota; kingdom Metazoa; phylum Chordata; class Mammalia; order Rodentia; family Gliridae; genus Graphiurus; species Graphiurus murinus. The sequence continues at coordinate 1,866 of PVLC010035277.1, read as the reverse complement.
TAGATGTCAGGGGTCAGAATGGGTAAGCAGGAGACCGCAGGGCGATTTTCTTCAGAAAAACCAGGGTCCTCATGAGCACAGCAGGAATGATCTAGTTTGGAATTTTCTTTTCAAGACAGAGGATATATAGTGCATGTCTTTTGCCATTGCATGTAAAAATGAACAGAGAAAAATTATCATGGTTTTCAGATGCTTTTTTAGCATGAATATTTTTTATTATATTACTCTTGCCCTTGTTGGAATTCTCAAACTATTTATTTCATGTTTTTTTTTTTTTAAATTTCTTAATATCCTTTTACTGGTCCATTGTAATCACACATCATAATGAAGTTGTAATCCCAATCATTAGGCTTCTCAGAAGAGGTGGTCTTCATTGACCAGGGAAAAAAGACATACATACTCATTTAATAAGCCACTCTTAAACAAGCAGTCTCCTTCATTATGTTGTTCAGACTAACCTAGTTATTTTTAAATGAGGTTTAATTCATGAAATCCAAGAATAGGGTCAATCAATACAAGCCCAGCATCCTTCGATAAATTATGAGCTCACAGGAGCATGCACGGAGCCTTCTGCAAATTGACCCTCTGCTGAGGCTGCAAACCCCGCCCCTCCCCACTTCAGGGATCAAGGCTCAGATGTGACTTTTCTCTTGCAATTCAGGTGCAAATTCAGTTAACAAAGCTGAGCATGATTTTGACTGTCTTTCCTTAAATAGCTCATTATTTTCAAACAGAAAATAGGAGCTTCTTATATCGGAGGTTTTGGGTTTTTTTTTTTTTCCTTCTTTTTCTTCCCAACCCTTAATCACTTAAGCACTTAATTATAAGTTTTCTTTAAGGACTTTTTATTATTTGGCTGATTTGATTGGACTTAAGTGGGGGCTGATCCTCCAATAAATCCTTGATGAGAAATTGTGTTCATCCTTATTCCTACTTCCTCGAATGTCATGAGACATTTTCAGAAGTTCTGCTTTGAAAACCACGAGCAATTCAAGGAAACACAGGGAAGATTCTAGATTGTACTTGAAAGTTAGTAATATAGGTGGATAAATATTACCATGTTAGATATGTCATTTATTTGTGTACGTATGTGTTAGAAATAACTTTTCATAACATTAAGAAAAAGGCACGTGTTTAAAAATTGCTTGGCAATGCAATTCTACTTTTTTGCAAAAAAGGGTGCCCCCACATACACAAGAGAGAGCACACCTGAGGAAGGACCTGGTGGGTCTTATATCCCTAACGCAGAGCCCCTCCTGCGTTGAACTCCTATTGGTGGGAGTTACAGCTTCACATTCTTCCCTGTTAGCTACAGAGGAAGTTGGGGGAGGGTCAGCACCTACAATCTCTTGAGATGCTAATTTTGTGAAGGAATCCAAGTATTACAAGATGGCAAATTACAAGATGGCGGTTAAAATCAAATTACTCCTTTGACAGAAAAGATACAATTATTTTCTCACAATTCCCCCCTCTTTTAATATATATATATATTACTCTTTTCTTTAAATTTTATTAACATACGATAACTCTTGCTCTCAACAGTGTTTGAAGACAAACCTTGTAGGGTTTTAGTTATAGCACTAGTGCTATGTTGTTTGGGATGCAGGTGTTGTATAGGTCCCTTTTAATGGTGCATAACTTTTTTCTTTTAAGATTGTGTCTATGGCCAGTCTATTTTTACAGACTATTTTGCTAGTGGCATCTAACTGTTTAACTATTTTCTGTGGGGCACCTAGGGTGTGGTTGATAACCCTCTGTTGATTGTAGTATAGGTTGTTTATCCAATCTACCCTTTTATTATTAGTGGACCACCAAATTAATATTGGTGCAAACCAAGTAGCAACCTGATTTGTAGCCTTAAATTCA
>PVLC010035276.1:0-16422 GCA_004027655.1 Graphiurus murinus | reverse complement strand
CCCCTTCCTTGGACTGGGTGTGACTCTCTTTTAAGGCTCTTGTATTGATGACCTATTCACTGACCTTCAGAAAACTTCCAGGACACCACTTCCTATTTCTGACCTTTAGTGACCTTCCAGAACACCACTTCCTGTTTCTGACCTTTAGTGAAGTTTTAGGAAATCCCATCTTGTTTCTGCATGCTAGCATCCCATAGCAGTGCACCCACTATGTGACACCTACCCAGATTTATCATGATACAAGTGTGATCCTCTGACCAGGAAAGTGGGAGAGGAGTTTCAAAAAACATTGCACTTTCAGTAGGCCAGATACAGTGCAGGGTCCATCTCCAATCAGAACTGAGGAAAAGTGTCTATGATCCCCAGAGATCTAAGTGATGAATTTCAAGCCATTGTCTGTAAGTGATATGTAGTGGTAGTCTTGGAGCAGAAGGTCCTAAACAACTTGGTGGTGTCAGAAGCAAGACTTTAGTCCTTTTGAAGAGGGAAATGCCTAGAAAACACTGTGCTCCAGTCCAATGTTGGGGATAAAGAAGAGCCAATGTGCTTAAAATAACTGTAACTGGAGTACTAGGACTCAGGCTCTAATCCCAATTGTAAGAACTGGGTTGCAGAGGTCCAGGACAGTGGTGGTGATGGAACAACTCTGCCCTTGATACCGCCCCCAGATCCCTTTTGAGCATCCTGGTAATACTTGCTTTTTGATGATTAACTGAATTTTGATGCTACAGCATGCCAATGGCCTTGACCCATTACTGTGTGAAAACACAATTCAGTTGCAACAAAGGTGACAGTAGAGACAAGTTGAACAGCTTCCAAGTCTGGCTGTACCCAAATCCTTTTCCTTCTAGCTTCATCCTGTTCCCTCCCACTTGATATTCTGGTGTTAGAATCTGAAGTAAAGAAAGCTTTACTCAGAGCTACTATCAAACTCCCACAAGAGCATAGGTTGCCAGTAGGCAGATAGGCTTTGCATTTACACAGGCCCTGTGAAAAGAGATGTTTCTGTCTGTTTATTGTTTAGTTTAGTCAGACATAGAAAATCTCAGATGACTCCCATATGAGTAATGAAGTAACGTGTAAGCTGTTTGCCAGCAAACTGATTTTCCCTTAATTTGTCACATTGCCTACATAGACATGCTCTAAGCAAGCAGTATTATTCTTCATCCTTTATTATCTTTTTTATCTGTTTCCCTCTTCTCACAGGGAAAGGATGTTTAATTCCCTGTGAGGGGCCTTCCCAATTTGAGTACAGAAGGTCTTATTTCCCAGGAAAGCCCCAGCCCCTTTCCAACCAGGATGATTGGTCATCCTTGTTGGAATTCAAAAGCCAGGATTGGAGTTTTACTGCATCAGATTGATTTTGTGGTTTTGGGCACATAGGTTGGTATATCCTATCATCAAATATAATCTAAAGCAATATTAAGACCTGTAAAATCTCTCTCTTAATCTTTTATTGTATCAGAGTCTCTCAACCAAGGAACATGAGTAAACATCCAGCAAAATTAACCCTGAGCAATGTCAAAATTTCTCCTTTCTCTTTTGCACTTTGTTAAGAACCAGGAGAAGAAGACTGAAAAAACAAGTGCCAGCAGGGTTGAATAGCTTCAAGTATTTCAGTATTTCTAGGAAATGCATTTATCTTTAGAGAAAATTTAATGTGTTCTAAGAATGAAACAAAAACAGAACAATAGAACAATTGAAGCTTTTGTCACCTACAGCTATAGCAAATGTTTAACACAGCCCAACTCCTGGCTAGATTCACATGAAACCTCATTCTAAAGTTCTGTTTACCTCAGTTCCTATTACTTGACACACAATAAAATATTCCACCCTCAAGAAAATATTAAATAGAATGCCAAAAGACAAGAAAAGCACAATCTGAAGCGACAAGTATCAGAACCAGACTCAAATATGACACAGATTTTGGAATTATCAGATAAGGAATTTAAAAATTAGTATGATTTGTTAAGGCATAATGCTCTAATTTAAGGCATATTTCCTCTAATGGCAAAGGTATACACCATGCAAGAACAGACAGTTAACACTGTACCTATGCAGCAATGCTATATAGTACAGTAACATATTTGTTAATAGAGTAAGATAAGCAAGGCATGCCAGTAATCCTGGTACTTGGGAGGCTAAGAGAGGAGGATTAGAGGTTCAAGGGCAGCCTCAGCAACTAGTGAGGCCTTCAGTAACTTTTTGAGGCCCTTTTTCAAAATAAAAAAAACAAAAAGGGCCGGGGTGTAGCTTGGAGGTAGAATGTTGGTGGGATTGCAAACTTGTGCAACCACTTTGGAAAACAGTATGGAGGATCCTCAGATGAATGGGAATAAACCTACCTTATGACCTAGCAATACCACTTCTGAGTATCTACCCAAAAGAATGGAAACCAAACTTCTGAGTATCTACCCAAAAGAATGGAAACCAAACTATCAGACCGATGTATGTGTATCTATGTTTATAGCTGCACAATTCACAATAGCCAAACTATGGAAGCAGCCAAGATGTCCATCGATAGATGAATGGATTACAAAACTATGGGATATGTACACAATGGAATTTTACTCAGCCATAAATAAGAACAAAATCATGTTCTTTGCAGGGAAATGGATGCAACTGGAAAACATTATGTTAAGTGAGATTAGCCAGTCACAAAGAGTAAAAAAGCATATGTTCTCCCTAATATGCGGGTGTTAGGGAGAAGATGGGGCATAAGAGGGCCCCCAGATGAAAAAAGTAGAGACCCTCGATAAACAAAGAAGTTGATTTAACCGAAGGAGATGGACGGGGGTGGGGGGGGTGGGCATCCTAAGGCACATGATGTACTTACACAATTATATCAAGGTCACTCACTGAACTGAACTTGAGAGGGAGGGCGAGGGAGTGGGGTGGGAATTGGGGAAGGGGTCAGATGAGAAATGTGTGCACATTTGTCTCTATCAATTCATACCTAACAAAGATGTATACATACAAAGCACGAACTATTACAATAAAAAATTTTTTTAAAAAGTAGAATTTGAAAACTAATGTAATGCAAGCATAGAAATGGAAATTCTAAGAAAGAATCAAAAGAAAATACTAGAATTTTAAAAAAATTGTAACAGGAATGAAGAATGTCTGTGTGTGTGCGGGGTGTGCGCGTAGTTACTAGGTATTGAACCCAGGGGCATTCTATCTCTAAGCTGCATCCCCAGCCCTAATGGGCTCATTGCTAGATTGAACACACTCAAGGAAAACCCAGTGGATAGAAACTTCTCAAACTAAAATGCAAAAACAAAACAAAAAGAATGAAGAAAATGAAGCATCCAAGAAGTGTGTGACAATTTCAAAAGATATAACAAATGAGTAATTGGAATATCATAAGAAGAGAAAAGGAAGAGAACAAAAGAAGATATAAAGTATTAATGGCTGAAGACTTTTCAAAATTAGTGACAAACAACAAGACAGATCTAGGAAGCTCCAAGAACACTAACCAAGAAAATACCAAAACACCACCAAGTAAGAAACACTATTCACAGACATATCATATTCAAACTGCAGAAAACCAAAGATAAAGGGGGAACCTTCAAAGAAGGAAGGAAGGAAAATCACTTATACATAGAGGAACAAAGATAAGAATGACATTGAACTTCTAATCAGAACCCATGTGCACTTCGACACACCTATTAAAATGGTTAATTGCTTTTAATTTAGTGCAATGGGAACTCTCACTCATTGGTAGGAATGAAAAATAGTATGGTGACAGTTTGTCAGTTTCTCACTAAAGATAATATAACTGTAATATTCAACAATCATGCTCCTAGGTATTTACACAACTGATTTAAAAATTCATGTCTACATAAAAACCTGCATTTGAATAGATAGATAATAGATTATAGATAGATGATAGATAGATAGATGATATATAGATGATAGAAAAATGCAACTTATCTTTTATTTCTATATTTGAAAGTATGCTCAGCAAAATAATAGGCTATAAAGAATCACTGGTTAACAGTAAAAAAAAAAGATAGATAGATAGATAGATAGATAGATAGATAGATAGATAGATAATTTGGACCAACTTACATTTTTTAAAGTATCTATAGAAAGTTTAAAAAGATCCAGGCATGGTGATGATGCATACCTGTAATCTCAGTACTTTGGAGGTTGAGACAGGAGAATAACAAGTTCAAAACCAGCCCCAGTAACTTAGAAATGCCCTCAGCAACTTAGTGAGACTCTTTCAAAATTTTAAAAATAAAATAAAGTAGGGATTGGTGTGTAACTCAGAGGTAGAACACCCCTGGATTCAATCTCCAGTCCCAAACACACACATTAAAAAAAAAGAAAGAAAGAAAGCATAAAATGAGAAATGTCTGCCACACCTCTGAGAGGGAGGGAATGAAGAGGAGCAGGGGGAGGAAGAATTAAATAGATGAAGTACAGAGGGATTCTTAGAGCATAGAACTATTTTGACACAGTAGTGATGGACACATGACACTAAGCATTTGTGAAAAGCATTAGAACTTTATAGCACAGAGTAAACATGAATGAGTGCAAATCTAAGAAAATTATTTTGAAGGTTGGAGTAATCACAGGATGGAATACATAATATGAGAAGACAATCTAACAGTCCTGAATGTGGATGAAACAATCTCACATTGAAGGCAGTGGGGCAAGGGGGCAAGTTAATTGACCTGAGTATCTGTAGAAATGAGTGGAGTCTGTAAGACTAATGCCAAAAAAAAAAAAAAAAAACAGTGCTTAAACACTGCATTCTAGTTAATACTCTATTTCACACGAGAGTACCGATCAACAATTCTGTACTGCTATGCATGCGTGCTGGAATTGGACAACTTAATAACTGCATCGTAGTATCCAGTTTTCTTGAAGTAGAAGTTTAGAAATAAGCATATTTAAATAAAAATAGAAATAAGCAAGAGGAGCCAGGCATGGTGGCGCACGCTTGTAATCCCAGCATTTGGGAGGCTGAGACCGGAGGATCTGGGTTCACAGCCAGCCTCAACTACTTAGTGAAGCCCTCCACAACTTAGTGAGACCCTGTTCCAAAATAAAGAATAAAAAATAGGGCTGGGGGTGTAGCTCGGAGTGCTCCTGTGTTCAGCCCCTAGCACCACCAAAAAAAGAAAAAAAAAAGAAAGAGAAACAAGAGGAAGATGTTAGGATAATCTATGTGACAGTGGGTTAGAGTTGAAGACATAAATACATATAATAGTTTGATATAGATAAGATAATACACACCATATATACAGAAGTCATTATGCAGACATATCATTTTTCTGTCTGCTGAGAGGATCTAGAAACAAAACACCCAGTAGTAACAAGCACACTCGATTTCAGACCTTGGTTTTAATCTAGTCTAAAAAAGGGAATAGGGCTTCTTAGAGAAATGCCTGTTTCTAGGATTAGGGCAAGGATTACACAAAATTAATCTGGAGCACCTTAAATACCACTACCAAGGAGGCTGAGACAGGAAGATTGCAGGTTCTCAGCCAGACTTAGCAACCTGGGGAGGCCCTCTGCAACTTAGTAAGACTCTGTTTCAAATAAAAATAGGACTGGAAGTGTAGCTCAGAGGTAGAATGCCCCTGGGCACGTGTCTGTGTCTAAATGCTCCTCTTCTTACAAGGACACCTATCATTGAATTAGGGCAAACCTTCATCATAACATGATTACATTTGCAAAGACCCTATTCCCAAATAAGATCCAATTCACAGGTATGGGGATTAAGACTTACACTTATCTTTTAGAGGAACACGATTCAACCGACAATAGATCTTAAAAGAAAAAAACTAACCACAAACTAAGAACAGATATTTTCAACAAAAGTTTGCTACAAGGTTATTCAGAGTCTCCTCTCCCTTCTCTCCTCTTTCTCACTCAGTTCTCACAGAGAGTGAGCAGACTTCTTTTTTTTTTTTTTGTGGTACTAGGGATTGAACTCAGGGGCGTTCTACCTCCGAGCTACACCCCCAGCCCTATTTTTTATTCTTTATTGGAAACCGGGTCTCACTAAGTTGCGGAGTGCCTCACTAGGTAGCTGAGGCTGGCCGCGAACCCGGATCCTCCGGTCTCAGCCTCCCGAATGCTAGGATTACAAGCGTGCGCCACCACGCCCGGCTAGCAGACTTCTTTTTAATTTGAAAATATGTGCTCAAAAAAAAGAAGAAATGGTGGTTGTTGAAAATGGCAAAGTTTCAAGGGCATACAAGTCCACAGGTAGCTCTAAACAGCAGCTACCTTTGCAGCTGAAAAATGTCTATATTTTCCACAAAAATGCCTAAGTTTCTGAGTTAATACTAAAGCAAAATTCTTTTTTTGCCATTATATTTTTATTTTAAAGTACTGGTGATAAAAATATGTTTTCTACCTGAACGACTGATTTCAACAACACACATGGAGACAGCTTTACTGTAGTATTCTCCATTTGAATATGTCTCACAAAGACTACAGAAAAATGAAAATAATCAAATCTGATACAATCAAAACAAGTAAAGGCTGTTGAGGGAAAAAAGTCTGCCTCAGAAAAAGAGAAGAGTATGTATCTTATTATGATGGTTATTTAAGAAAAACACTTTATATCTGGACTTTCTATCTTGTGTCTGTTTTCTTATTGTTTCTTCTCTTTACTTTTCCTTTCTTTTGGGGGGGGTGGTAGAAGGGTGCATATTCAAATGGCAAAGATTGTTTATAGAAAGAAGTTTCAGTTGCTTATTTGTACCAACTTGTTTTAATCTCCCTAACACCACTGTCCTAGTTTTGTGCTCCTGTATCAAAACACCTGAGACAAAATACTTCATAATGAAAATAAACTTTTTGGTTCACAGTGCTAGGAAATACAAGAACAAGGCATCTGGCAAGGGCCTTCTTGAAGGTAAGAGGGAGTGAAAGGGGGCTGAATATGTCCTGTTCTAACAGTATCAATCCTGTGAATTAGGGTGGAGCCTTTATTGTCTAATCACCAGTGGAAGGTCCCACCTCTCAACACTATTACAATGACAATTAAATTTCAACATGAGTTTTAGAGCAAACAGTGAAACCACAGCATTCCACCTTGGCCCCCGCAAAAGTCCTCACACATGCAAAAATCTTTCATTCCAACCCAATATCCACAAAGGTCTTAGCTCCTTCCGGAATCAATTCAAAGGTCCAAACACTAGATATGTGTTAACACTCCAGGCACAATTCACCCTGAGGCAAGTTTTTTCTCCAATTGTGAGTCTGAGAAGTCAAATCAAATTATCATGCTTCCAAAATGAGATAGTGGAATAGCAATAGAATTCCCATTCCCAAAAGAAGCAACTGAAAAGAAGAAAGGGAAAACAGTCCCAAGTAAGTCCAAAACCCAACTGGAAAAAGAACACTGAATCCTAAGGCTAGAGAATACTCTCCTTAGACTCTCTGCCCCACCTTCTGAGCATATAGGGTCTGGGATTGGGCCCCCAAGGCCTTAGTCAGCCTGGCCCCCATGGCTTTGCTGGGCTCAGCCCATGCAGTAGTGCTCACAGTTAGAGCATTGGCATTGAACACTGATAGGTCTAGTTCAGGGGCTGCAGGGGATACCTTTTTCCCAAAGTCCCACTAGACATTTCACTAACAGGGACTTTCTACAGTAGTTCCACCCATATAGCAGGTCTCCACAGCATCCTTTGAAGTCTAGGTGAGGCAGCCAGCTTCCAAAGTTCATGTCTTCTGCACTAGCACTACATGAAAGATTCTCAGAGTTCCCGCTCCTGATAATAGTATTTGGGTTAGTCAGAATTCTCCAGAGAGATAGAGACCATAAAGGACACACACACACACACACACACACACACACACACACACACACACACATACACATTGTCCCTAATTTATGGTTAGACTTAACAATTTTTCAACTTTACAACTGTGTAAAAATGGTATATATGTTGAGTATAAACCATACTTCTCATTTTGAATTTTGATCTTTTCCCAGGCTAGCAATATGCCTTGATGCTCTCTTGTGAGCTGGGAAACAGAAGCCAGCCGCCAGCCCCAGCTCCCAGTCAGCCATGAGATCACGAGAGTAAGCAGCCAATATTCCACGCATTCTGTGTTGCTAAGCTATTATGTATAGTAGGTTAGGTATACCAAATGCATTTCACCTTAGGATATTTTTTATTTATTATGTTTTGGGGGGATATAACACCAGCATAAATCAAGGAGCATCTGTCTAGATACATATATGAGAGGGAATTGATTAAGGAAATTGGCTCACATAATTAGCTAGACCGAGAAATCCTACAGCGAGCCTTCGGCAAACCAGAGAACCTGGGATGTCAGTAGTGTGTCTTAATCCAGGTCCTACAACCGAGAACCAAGGGAGAAGATTGTGTAATTTTCCGTCTGATGCTGAAGGTCTGACAACCCAGTGGTCACAGTGCAAATCCCAAAGTTCAAAGTCTTGGCCAGAGCTATGATGTCCAAGGGCAGATGAAGAAGTGTCCTTGCTCCCAAAAAGAGGGAGAATATGTCTTTCCTCTGCCTCTTCATTCTATTTAAGACTCCAGCTAATTATGTAGTGCCCATCCACACTAGGGACAGATCTTCCCCACTCAGCCCACTGATACCCCAATCTCTTCCAGAAACAACTTTACAGACACCCCACTAATAATTATTTACCACCCCTGTAGGTATTCCTTAAGCTCGTCACATTAACACCTAAAATTCACCATCCTCACCAGAAAAACATGTCAATGGGACTGTAGAGTATAAATTAATGAGAGACTGCATATTGGATCACCAGAATATCTACTCATATAACTAAAAAAATAATAATAAAAAGTGTTTACATTCTTATACCCTGACATAAATCATTCAAAGATTAACATTAATGTGTGTCTTCAAAGTAAATAGGCAAATATTTTAATACAAATAGCTTAATGGCTAACAGTAAGAGTTGCAACTTTGTTTGCAGGATATTCTACTCTGTTCATATTTAATGGCCATGGCAAATTCTCCAAAGGGGAGAGGACACAAAGAAAACATATTTATTCCTCAGAAAAAAAAATAGATGAGCTATTCGGTGAAGAATTTATTTTTACTGAACTTTCCCCAAATAACATTAAATTCCTGTGGATATGAAATTATTGAAAGAAATCTTTTCATTTTGCTCCTAAGCAACTCAGTACCAAAGTTATTGTTCAGTTATAACAATTCTATTTACCTGTATGTCCTGAATTTTTCTTTTCTTTTCTTTTTTTTTTTTAACCTAATTTTAACCTACTATTCAATCTGCTTGCCTTCTTTTTCTCTTTCTTTCCTTGTTTCATTTGTATGTGTTACTGGGTATTGAACCCAGAGGCATTCTACCTCTGAGTTAAACCCCCGACCCTATTTTTATTTTTTATTTTGAAACATGGTCTCACTAAGTTGAGGAGGACCTTCCTAAGTTGCTGAGATTAGCTGCAAACCTGCTATCCTCCTGTCTCAGCCTTCCAAGTACTGGTATTAGATACATGCCCAGCTTCAACCTGCCATATTTGCCTTCTAATTAATTCTATATTATCATATATATTTCAAGTGTTTCCTTACATTACTTCAAGTCATTGTGTACTGGAATGTATATAAATGAATAATAAAATACTAAGACCTCATATTTTAAAAAAGATGAAATAATTCTTGTTCAGAGTCCCATATTTTATCATTTGGATGCTAAGTGATTTAAATTTACCAAAAAAAGTTTTCATTCTGTTTAAATAACATGGGAACAAAAATGTTCCTAGTCATTTGTGACTTTTTCCCCAGAGACTGTACCTCATAAAGGAGACCTAGCCCTAGGGTTGGAAGATAATAGGGCTTAAGGGTTTCCATTCTGCTTCACATTCTTTTTTTTCTTTGAACAATTAAGAAAAGATCCTTCAAAAGTACAATGTATATACACCAGTGCCTGGCATGCTTCAAACACTGGGAAAACATTTGGTGAATAAACTCATTAATGATCGAATGAACTAGCAGCTGGATAAATGTCTTCTTGAAGAATGCCATACACTGTGAACAATGGTATTGCTTGTTAACAATCCTTTCTTCTTCATCTGAACTAGGCTCAGGGTGTCTGTGGGACTCTATGAGGTCACTCACCAGATTTTTAAAGTGCTGAGCCCTCTCCCTGCACATTTGCTCCAAAGAACTGAGAAGGGACAAAGTACCCCATGCATCAGTGCCCACTGAAGCTGGTTGCCTCAGCCCCATGTCTGGCATCTGTATGAAGTCCACAGAGTCAACAAGCTGGGCTCTGTCACAGCTTCCAAAGCCCCACGACTAAAGCCCTTGTTCATTCTGCACTGGTGCTGTAGGTAGAGTCAGATAACAGTCTCTCCTTCCACAAATAACAATTCATGTTGGAAGTCTTTGCTTCCTGGCATCTGTCCTACAGTTTAAAATCCTGCCCCTGATCCAACTTGCAAAATATGCAGGAGCACACAGCTCATGAGTGTTCCCTAGCTTGTGGGAAGGAGAGAGGTTGATCCAGAGAAGCAAAGTATCAAGGCCCATGGCACAAAGGACAGCTGAGCCTGGGAATGATGCCACAGTCCCACAGCCCTGAGCCATGACACTTTGTGGAACAGCTTAGCTCACAAGGGAAGCCAGGCATCCCTCTTATCTGGTGTCACTTCAGATCCCAGGGCCATAAGGGATGTTAGAGGTCCACCCCTGGCATGAATCTGCTTTTACAAAATTCCTGTGGGGTAGTCATTTGGTGTCTGTCCTTTGCTGTGATGAGCACCCCTCTCCCTCAAGGCAGCCAGTATATAAATTCTTCCCTGTTTTACATGGGTCTCCCTGTTCCCTATAGCTCCTCCTACTGTTCCTGGTTTCTCCCCTATGGCCAATCTTTTGTGATCTTCTGTCCTCTGAAATCTCTGTGGAGATAGTAAGGCAGCAGTTGTGGTATGTTGAATTGAATCTCTCCAGAACTCTCATGTTGAAGCCCAAACCCCTAGTATCTCTGAATGTGACCATATTTGGAAACTGGGTGTTTGCTGAAGTAATTAGTTAACATGAGGTCATACCAGAGTAGCATAGGTCCCTAATCCAATATGACTTATCTCCTTATAAAAAATGGGATATTTGGAGACATCCACACACAGAAAGAACTCCACCTGAAGATGAAGAGAGTGATAGGGTAATGTTTCTACAATCCAAAAAGTCTCAAAGATTGCCAGCAAACCACTAGAAGCTAAGGAAAGGACCTGGAACAGAGATTTCCTCCCAGCTCTCAGAAAAGTCAATCCTGCTAATATCTTCATCTCAGACTTCTAGTTCCCAGAATGTGAGGCAACAAATTTATCTCCCCCTCCAATGGCAAACAAAACTTTAATGAAAATTCATTAAAATATTTTTATACTTTTATTGGTGCATTATAATTATTTAACATAATGAGGTTCAAAGTAGTCATAAAAACAAACAAGCACACAGGCCTGTGTGTGTTTCCCCTCAAGACTCACCCTGCTGCTCACCTTTCCCCATACATAACAGTGAGGTTCATACATGAGCACAGCATAATTTGAACTCTCTTTTATCAGTTCTTCTTTTCCCCCTCCCCCACTTCTTTCCTCCATCCTCTTCCACTGGCCACTTTCCTCAATTATCTAAAGTCCCTAAATTATTGCATAAGCCACCAAGTATGTGGTACAGCAGCCCTAGGACATTATCACAGCAGCCAGGCCCTCTGAATAGCATGGGCCAGTTCCGTAGGTGTGAGGAGCCCCTGACAGCAGACAGGGCTGTTCAGTGCACTGCCAGGTTGTGAGAACTAAAATAAAGTTCTATTTTGAGCTCCCCACAATGATGTCAGGTAACAGTGTCGAGACCCCATATTGACAAGTGGATTCAAGATTACACAGCTTTGGAGAAGCCAAACCAGACTCATAATTCCACGAGTTGCCAGGACCTTTTCTCTCCCCCATGTACTCTGTAGACATCAAGGTTTAGAAGTTGTTTCCCAAGTTGGTCCCTGTCTTTCAAACAGTCAAAATCAATCTTACAAGAATAAATGCATCTGCCTTTTTACACTACAAATCTGGCTTATGAGATAATAAATCCACTTGGTTGGTTGCCCAGATTATGCAATGTTGTGCCCTCTTTGCCGCTGCCCACTTTTTCTGATCTGTAAAGGATGGCTCTAGTATGGACTACGGGGTTGTTCAACAAGTCCTTGGTGGAACCCTACAATCAAGTTCTTGTTGGTGCCATGCACAGACAGCAGCAGTGCCATCTCCTGGTGAAGATGCAGAATTGCTTCTGACAATGTTCTCTGTAAGGCTTCATTCCTCAGGATGCAAGACCCTATATAAATCCAATACAAATGCAAATAATAATAATAATAATAATAATAATAATAATAATAATAATAACAACAACAACCCAGGTTATTTTCCCTAAATGCATTTTAAATAGTGTCATGCATGAAAACTCTAAAGAAATAGGTTTGTAAGTAAAAATAATCTGACCCCAAATTTAAATTTTACTCCAAACCTCAAGTTGATCTGCTTCCTTGGAGGTGTTAATCAAAACCCTCTCATTTATCATAACTTTCTCTAATTCCATCAATTTTACAGAAAATGACATATTTTTGTTCTTTATGGCTGAGTGTAATTCCACAGTTTCTTTATCCATCTGTCTGTTGACAAACACCTGAGTTGATTTCATAATTTGGCTATTGTGAATTATGCTGCTATAAACATGGATATCCATGTATTCCTATAGTATTCTGACTTCAATTCTTTTGGAAGGAACTAGACGATATATTATGCTAAGTGAGATCAGCTAGCCACAGAAAGTTAAAGGTTGTATGTTTTCTCTCATATGTGGAAACTAGAGAAAATTGTAAACATAAGGGACTTTAGATAAATGAAGTGAGAAACCAGTATAATAGTGAAAAGAGGCTGGGGGAGGGATTCATGGGGGAAACAAGGATTAAGGAAGAAAACAGTCTAAATAATACTAAGGCAACATAAGTTATTTCTACCAATTTCACTAGCATGTACAGGGAGGAAGTGGAAGCAGGGTAAGGTGTGGAGGGAAATATATGAGGAACTGTGTGCATGTATGTTCACATCACATTGAAACTCACTATGGTGTACGATTGCAATGCACTGATAAAATGATTTTTTAAACCTTCTCAGTTGGAAGTGTTTAAAATAAGTCCAAACTTGTTTTCTAAAAAAATATAATTTATTGGCTCATTTAATAAAAATTCAGGGCATGTTTTAGACATGTTGGATCCAGGAGCTCAAAAAAATGTCATCAAGACATAAATCTGAGCTCTGTCTTTCTTCCTGAGCTTCATGGGTCCCCAAGATTCTTCTAGGCCTGTACCATTCCACTTGCCTGTATCCCCAACTGAAAGGTAAATTTGGTCACCTGAACCAAGCACTGTGGCTAAGGGAAGATGTACGTAATGCTCTTTGGCCTCAAATGATAACAGTATATGATTTGCCCCAGAGGAAAATCTTTAGATTTTAAGGAGAGACAAGAGGGGAAACAGGAGTTGACCCTTCTTGAGGACCACATGTGAAGAGGCCTCTGTGTTAGGAAAAGCACTTCTTGTCAAGGATAGTACTGCTATCTGATAAGATAGGATGAATGGATTTAGAATTTTTTAATATCTCTTTTAATTTTTACAATTTGGTGTGCTAGCTGATGCTGTTCTTGTTCTACAGATGAGAAAACTGAAGCATGGAGATGTTCAGTAACTGCCAACAACTTCATAATTAAGGAAAGACCCAGCCAGTAGTGGAACCCAGAGCCTCAAGTTCTGAAGTCCAGTTTCTTTCCCCTCACCAGGAGGCTGAGCACTCTGGCTGCTGAGAGATGGTAATGAAATGAGGGTGAACTTGAGTGCAGATAACATAGGAAAGGCATCAAGCTGTGTGTGAGTTTGGAAGAGTCCTGCTTCTCTTGATATCTGTCACACCCTAAACCATGCCTACAGCCAGGAGGCTGCTCCAAAAGAATATTTAAGAAAATTCCCTTGCATTGAATTGAAGTGAAGACCCTTTTGTAATCCAAGGAGTTCACAGAAAATAATATTTTAGGATATTTTTGCAACACAGAATTTATCTTTGATGTCTGAAAAAAAAAGGATTTCTGGCCACATGGACTCATAATAGAATAATGTATATAAAGAATAAGATGACAAATTAGCCAGCTTCCTAAGAAGTCTTTTTAAGAAGCACAAGTATCAATGTGCATGTAACACAAAATATTGCTCTAGTCAAAGCTGCAGACCCTTCTTGCCTGGCTTCTCTGTTGTGGGGCTCTGAAAGTATGCAATCTCCCTTGGCCTCTCAGTGTTAAATAATTTCCATGGAAACTAGGGCTAAAGAGAATGCCTGAGAACTCATTAAATGACATGCCATCAAAACAAGATTTTTAATTTTCCTCATTCTCCCTTTTGTTAGATAATCAATAACTTACCAGTATTTATGTTTCTTAATGATGTAACTCCTAGACAAGTCTGGGAATTGATGTCCGATTAATCCATAAAGGTCCCTTCTAATATAGAATGCAATATCTATGCTTAAAAAGTAATGCTTTGCAGCACAGATGAAGCAGAACAGGAATCTAAATGTTTCCAAATCAGCTCAGCCTTTTAGCCACAGAAGGAAAATCCTGTATCAAGATTCCAGAATTTTTCTTTGTCCTGGTAATTTTCCAACGTGTGTTTTTACTCTTCCAAATGCCACATCAGAACCCAGATGGCAGCATGATTTGAGCAGGTTTCAGCTTTTTTGCTCTTTACTCCAAATCCAAAATTAGATGAAAATTGATAGGCGCCTTCCAGCTTCCTCCACCCCTGTCTTCCCCGTTTCTGCTCCTTGTTGTTTTCATCTCATTGACCTTTCAATTCTTTGACCTTATTAGTATTTTTCCCAGCACTATAAAAGCGCCAGAATCTCAGTACTGTCAATACCACTTCCCCATACCTTTATGTAAAATGCTTAGCAAATGTCTGACATAATAAAGCATTTCCTTTCTTGTGTCAACTTGTATTCTCAAATCTTCACTAATTGAGGCTATCAGAAGAATGCTGAACAGCTAGTTTTGCCCACTTACAAGGGTGTAATGTAGATAGTACAGTTGGGCTTGAGGCTTAAAAATTAAAGTATTATGCTTTAGACTGTTTGTTTATACACGATATATACTATTCCTCCTAGAATTAGCCTAGAATTTTTTTCCCATTTTTTATACTTTTTATCCAAATCCTCAATATGGTTTAGACGTGAACTTAAATCTTAAAAATAACAAATACATTTCATGTTTTAAGTTTCAAAAATGTTAATGCACCAAATTTCAATAACTATGGAGATAATAATTGCTAACAAGATACAATATTGTGCATTATTTTAAATTGTTAACTTATTTTTAGAAATAAATCTTTTTTAAATATATATTTCTATGATGTGAAAGGTGTTACTCTGGGAATGTGGAGAATATAAGGATGAATGTGAATGGATCTGTTTTCAAGGTAGTGTAAACAACACCCAGTTTACTACAACCAGTTTAACTGGTTGACCTGAACAGATTATTATAGTACAGACTTCTTTCCTGTTAAAAAACAACAACAAAAACAAAAATAAAAACAAAAAAATCTCTACTATGAATTTGTCCATTCTTGGACAGACTGTTTTAATATCTCTGAGTCTCAATTTCTCCTTCCATAACATGGATGTGCTAATAATACTTTACCTAGCAAAGCACTTGATACAATGAATGTGTTTACTCTCCCCAAGCGGTCATAATTTAAATAATATACAATACGTAGAAAAGTACCTGACATAAAGTACTTAGCAAAGTACCTTACACTTACTATTGAGGAAAGAAGAAAATTTGCCATGTAACTATACAACCAGTAAAATAAGGCAAATAAATGTCATTTAGAAAAGTACAAGATACTTCAAGAAGTCACAGTCTCACTGAGCAGATACAGCCCAGTCACATGATCTGAACTTGGGGCTTCCATGGAGACTACCACACTGTTTTCCTATACATTCCTGTCCCTGTTTACCAAGCAGTCTAGCCTCTCCATCACTTCCTGGCTCAGGAAGCCTGTTACCTATCTACAGTCTGACAGCTTCTCATTGCATTCTCTGACTGGACCTCCCTACCCATTACTGCCTGCCTGAGGCCTTTTGCTCCACTGGTGTCAAGCGGAAGGGAAGAGTTGCCAGACACAAGACCACAAGGAAGAGCATATTGCTGGGAACAATGAGCTCCCTTCACCAGCCTTTTCTTCTTTCCATTTCAAAATATCTCCCCAGCCAAATGCTTCTCAACTGTTGCAACCAGCCTTATAATCAAATGCTGCCCAAGTGCTGCCAGCTGGGATGGGCACTGAGAAATCCTTTAACTCTTTCCTGTCTGCAATTTGAAATTTACACTTACTAT
>PVLC010035275.1:0-16422 GCA_004027655.1 Graphiurus murinus | reverse complement strand
GCATTCGGGAGGCTGAGACCGGAGGATCCGGGTTCGCGGCCAGCCTCAGCTACCTAGTGAGGCACTCCGCAACTTAGTGAGACTCGGTTTCAAAATAAAGAATAAAAAAATAGGGCTGGGGGTGTAGCTCGGAGGTAGAATGCCCCTGAGTTCAATCCCCAGTACCGCAAAAAAAAAAAAAAAAAAAAAAAAAAAAAATCCTTATTTTGAAACAGGGTCTCACTAAGTTGCAGAGGGCCTAAGAGGCTGAGGCTGGCTGTGAACCAGGATCCTCCAATCTCAGCTTCCCAAGTACTGGGATTACAAGTGTGTACCACCATGCCCTCTCATTATTATTATTATTATTTTTAAATCAGGGTCCTGCTAGGTTAATGAAAGTCTCACTATTTGCTGAGGCTGTCCTTAAAGCTGTGATTCTCCTATCTTAGCCTCCCAAGTACTTGGATTATAGGTGTGTGCCACCAAGCCTGGCTGTCTTCCATACTTTTAACTCAAGTTTCAGACTTCCCAATAAAAGTTCTTTCTATGGTCTAATCTCATTCACTTCTTCTGCAGTGTCAGCATCTGGTACTAAATAGAAACTTCTGAAACTGATCCAGTGGACCATGGAGCTGGTTTGAGTTGTGCCATCCTTGAGGGTAGGGATGAGGTGGGGACATCTTCCTAGCTCTGAACCTGTTGCCATTCTGACTCCCAGCCTTCTTTAGCAGTGAGCACTTCCCAAAACTATCTTCTGTTGTCACTCTCCCCACTGGGGTTTCCATGATGAAAACTGGCTGCAGCAGGTGTCTGAGAAACCAACCCCTAGGGCTCAATGCCCAGTACCTGCCCAAAGCAGCCAGCCTCATTGACTCCGTCTCATCTCTCAGCTGAGTCCTTTCTGTGCCCCTTGGTCTTTGGCAACGGCTGGGAAGTCTGGTTCTGATTACACTGGGGTGGGGTGCCCCAATCTGGGGGCAGGGAAGAGGCTGTGAAACAGGGCATGGTGACAATGTGGGTCCCCCCTAGACACTGGCATTTGGGGGGGGTGGATGTGGCGGGACTGGGAAGCCTTGATATTACTGCTCTCGGGTGAGTAGTATCAACAGGCAGTTTCAGAGGTTAGAGCAGCAGGAGTCTCTGGTGTCTGGAGGGCTGGCAGGTTGGAGAGGTGCTGGGGAGGACTTGGGTGGGGATGTGCTGGGAGTTGGGGAAGGCTTGAGGAGAGCGGCTGGGATTGGAGGCTGGTGGGCAAAGGTGAGGCTGAAGGTCATTCTGTGTATTTGGTAAGATTTAATTATGGAATTGAGATACATGAGATTTGGAAATGTGTTCATTTCTTGGGAGGCTGCAGCTTGCCCTTCCTGGCATTCCTTAGGGGTTTGGTCTGGGCTCTGGAATGCATGCCATGGAAATAGGTTCTTATCTCTAAATTTTTTCTTGTGATACTGGGGGGTTGAACCTAGAGGCATTCTACCTTCCAGCTACACCCCCAGCCCAATTTATTCATTTGGAAATAGGGTCTCACTAGGTCAATGAGAGTCTCACTACTTGCTGAGGCTGTCCTCAAACCTGCAAGCCTCCTACCTCAGCCTTCCAAGTACAAGGATTACAGGCCTGTGCCACCATGCCCAGGTGGCAAGGAGGAATTTGATTGGATCCCAGAGAGGTGGGTAGGGCCATAACCTCACATTTTTGCTTGTACCGCTGCCCTGTCTGGCCAGTCAGAGACTTTTGAGGTTTTCAAGGAATTGGAAGGAGACCGTAAGATGGGTAGCTGAACATCCAGTTTAGGCCTAATTTCAATTCAATGTGGGGATCAAAGGGAAAGAGTCTGCAGGAAGGAAGCTGACAAGAGGCTGAAGGTGAAAGATTACATAGAAAGTAGTTTAGCCAGGTGTGGTGCTGCACGCTTGTAATCCCAGTACTTGGGAAGCGGAGACAGGAGGATTGCAGCAGGTTCACAGCCAGCTTCTGCAACTTAGAACCTGTTTCAAAATAAAGAATAAAAAAGTAGGACTGGGGTGTAGCTTGGAGGTAGAATGCTCCTGGGTTCAATCCCCAGTACTGACAAAAAAAAAAAAAAAGTAGGTTAGTGGGGGGTGAGGATAAAACGGTGTGTGTGTGTGTCATGGAACTAGTCAGGGATCTTGATACTAGGTCAGAGCAGTAGTAGTTTCAGAAAGGGAGAAAGCCAGGCTGCTGTTGGTAGAAGGCAAACAGGATTTCAGGAATACCCTCCGACCTCCCTCTGGGCACTTTCTTACCTTGACTATGCAGAGGGAGGCCCATCTTGGTACCAAAGGCAGAACCCCCTCTTCCATGGTCTGGGGTGATCCCATGCCTGTAATTGGGTGCGCTCAGGTCCTTGGAAGATCACTGTGTCCCAACTTTGTGGAGAGTTTGTGTGCTGGGAACCAGGAAGAGTGGGGGAAGGGGCAGTGCTGCTCCAGAGGCGGATCTCCTGACTGAGGACAGAGGGTGTATTGTCCAACTGGGGAGGTTGCTGCAGCTGGTGGGAGCAGCAAATTCACTTCCAAACTTTTTTTGGGGTAAGGTGGGAGGGTGAGGGAATCCGGCAAGCCCCTCTTCATTTGTGGCCCTTGGGAGTATAATGGTTGCTGAGAAACAAGATTTGACAAATAGTGCTTCCCAGGAACAGATGTGTAGCTGTCTCACTTCCTAAGAAACCAGATGTGTGAGCTTGCATAGTACGAGCCAGGATCCTGTCTTAGGACCCAGTGCAGTGCTTGCTGCTGCTGGAAACTGGGCTGTGGCCTGGTGTGCAGACCTTGGTCAAGTAGGACCCTCATCTGTACTCTGCCCATATTCTCTGGTAACTCAAGATTTACAGGAGATTGGCAATGAGGGTTGACCAGAGGGTCCACACATGAGTACGACTGAGGATGTGCTTCTCTTGACTTCAGTCTTTTTTTGTGTGCGTGCTGGAGATTGAATCCAGGGGCATTCTACCTTTAAGCTACATCCGCAGCCCTATTTTTTAAATTTTGAAACAGGGTCTTGATAAATTCCTGAGGCTAACCTTGAACCTGTAATCCTCCAAAGTACTGGGATTATAGGCATGCACCATGGTGCCTGGCTGTCTCCTGCCTGCCCTTTCAGGGGACCAACATTAAGTCTCTTGATAAGTCTCTCCCACTTTTAACCTTTCTATAATCTACCCAGACCTCTGTTCACAGTTGACAGTATCTCCAAAGGCAGGCCAGAAGGCAACTGGGACCAGAGGCCCACACCTGGGTGAAGCTAACAGTGAGCTTGGCCTCAGATTCCACAGATGCCTGGACAGCAAGGGCACCTTTCTCCCAGCTAGCACACTTCAATGCCTTTCACATTACAGCCCACTGGGCTCCTTAATCTCCAACTCTGCTAACAGTTTGGAGAACAGCGACCAACGGACTCGCTAGAAACTAGAGAAGCAACTGCTGATTAGTCAGTAAAGTCACCATCACTGCTCCCACCTTTACTAACAGCTCCTCACTCCCCTTGGTTCCAAGTCCCCAAATGGTTTCCTGGGCTCCTGTGTTCCATGCCTTGTGACTGAAGGGATTCCCTGCCACTGTCCTAACCCCTTTCCTGCCTTATGATGGGCCTTTCCTTAACTGTTTGAAAAATTCCCATTAACTCCGAGGCATGACTCAGAGTGGTGGTCTGCCTTCTGAACTTGTCCAAGTGAGGGTGGGGGCTTAAGGAGGCACTACCTAAGGACTGGCTCACATTTTTTATGGCCAAAATATGCAGTAGGGGACTAAAAGAGTGCTCAGGCCATGCAAGTCAACACCAGACAAAACATGCTGGAGGGTGAGCTGGGCCTCAAGTCCCCAGATCTTGGGCCTCATAAGAATTTAAGTAGACTTTTCTTGTAACTCCACCCTGACTGCACAAAATGGTATCCAATGCTGAGGGCCAACTTCTGGGATGGCTGTCAATGGAGAGTCCATTAAAAAGCACTGGGAGTGGAGTGTATGTGGAAGAATTTCAGCATTAAAATGAACTTTAGAGATCAGATTTATTTGAAGAAAACAAAAAACCCACAACCCATAGGATGGGACTTTACATCTCAAGACATCTCCCAGGTCGTAAGTCTACAGATTACAAATTATTTCCATAGAAGATTTTTTCTTTCTTTTTTTTTTTTTTTTTTTTTACAAATTTTACATGTATTCAGGACGGGACATAAATCAATCCCTGTTTCAGGAGAGCAGGGTAGGGGAGTAGGACAAAAGCTTTTTTTGGGTGTTAACTATTTGGAAAGAGTAGACATGAAGGCAAACTCTACCTTATCTACAACCAACAGTTTAAAAACAAACCCGTTCAATCTTGGGTATCTCTAAAAGCCCGCTTCTAGCTAATAGCCAAATCCTGCCAATTACTGAGGTTAATTCACTGGGTATACCTTTGCCCATGGGGTAAATGGCTCATTATGCCCTCTGCTGCAGCGCACACAACATCCTTGTAGGGCTGGGCAGGCTCTAACTTAGGACTGATGGCAGAAAGGCTTGCAAACAAGAGACTGAGGTGTCATCTGTGTGCAGGTACCACAACTGCCCATGATGGGGAAGGATTCCATCTACCAAGCTGGTCCCTACAGAGGTACACATAAAAGCAGACAAGTTAAGCTACTGTGTTGCAAGAGAAACCAGGACCTTGTTAAACAGTTCTTTGCATTATCATTTATTCTCTCAAAGAAAGCTAAAAAACAAATCCCCAAAAGCAGAAAACCCACACATAGGTCTAGGCCACATTATAAATGCAATACCGGTGTGGGATTTCAGTGAAGAACCTTGTTTTTAAAAAAAAAAAAAAAAAAAAAACCCACCCCACAATCAAGGTTTTAAGAAAGTCTTCTGATTTAACTGTACCGGTACTGCTGTCCATCTTTATTCACCACCCAAGACCATAAATTCTAGGACATTCTGATCTGTAAAAGGGGTTAAACTAGCAGGAGCAGGCATGGATGGAGGGAAAATATGAGAATCAAAAGACATCAAGGAACTGATTGGTTTCAGAAAAGCAGTGAATCCCCATGTCACTGCTTCTAGTGGCTGATAGAATATGCCTAGATTAGATCAGTGACTTAGATTGCTTTTTGGGAGTTGAGAGTAATATGAAGAACATGAGATGACAAGAACTTTAAAGCTTCAAGGTTTCAATAGAATGTAGATACATTTTTAACTTTCAGAAAGGACAGTGCTTAAAAAGGGCAAAACCAGGATGCACAACAGACTGGAAATTCCCATGACCCCTAAGTGTTTCCTGCTCCAGGAAATAACCACGTGTTTACTGGAGGTCACACCATTTTCCCTTACTACCTGGTGCAAAATAATTCATCACCTCCCCAAAGCTTCTTTTTAAACCACGATTTCCCCATTTATTTTGGTCCCCAAGCAGTCCTATTCTTTTGTGGCCTGTAGACTCACTCCTAACTACCCCCCTGGGGGGTAAAAAATAAAGGAATTTCCCCTAGGCTGGCCCCAGTAACTCAGAATTAAAGTTAAGAGGAAGGGCTGGCAGCCTCCTGGAGACTAAACAACTTGAGAGACTAAATCTACCTTTCCAAGGATGGAAAATTTATTCGGATAAGGTTTTGAGAATTCATATATGCCACAACAAGATACGAATTAAAAGGCAGAAACCTCACTCTTCCTTATCCCTCCCCTACTGCCCAATCAGTCCAGACATTTTACCAGTCATTACCATTTTTGTTAAATGGAGGCCCCTAGGCACTAATCACACAGGCAACTGCATGGTATCATAAGAACACACCACAACTTTTCCTTTAAAAAGCTGTAGTCTCTGTCTCTCTGGCTACATTGGCGATTCTCCGGTTATTTCAATACTTTAAAGGCTGCAGCAGCATGCAAAAGAATTTCATTTTACTTTTTAAAAAAAAGTTAAGAAAGGTCTCCAGGAGATGGTGAGTTTTATTTTGTCTTGTCTGGATAGAGGTTTGATTTGCTCTCGAATGTTCCAGGGTGGAGAGACTAGGAGAAACAAAGGATGTAGATGTCTACTCAGCGTAGTCTTCCTCATTTTCATCTTCACCATCCACAGAGAGCGCAGCATACTTGCTTGCAGAACTAAACTTCTGTAACAGACAAGAGCAACAAGATAATGAAGATCTTGGACTCTCATGTCAAAAAACAAGGAATAGCCAGGCACAGTGAGGCACACCTGTATAATCCTAGTACTTGGGAGGCTGAGACAGGTTTACAGGATTGCAGGTTTAGTCAGCCTCAGCAACATAATGAGACACTGCTTGAAAATAAAAAAATGGGCTGGGTGTGTGGCTCAAAAGAAAAATGCCCCTGGGTTCCATCCACAGAACCAAAACAAAAACCAAAACGACACACTGCTAAGACTTTGGGGCAAATGGGGAGGACAGTCCAGACACACTCATTTGCTTGCTCATAGCACTTTCCAGCAGAGAGTCAGGGAGCAAACACCAATGTCTTACTTTTAGTCACTTTGTAGCCCCAAATGTAGGAGTCCAACAGGAAAAGTTTACTAAGAGAAGCTAAGGAAAAGCCTGCGTCACTTACAGAGGCTGGATTTTCCTCAGGTTTCTTTGGCTCAGGTGCAGATCTGGAGTCTTGATCCTTTTTGCCATCCTTTCTGCAGAGATGTAAGCATAAAACAACATCTTGGGGAAGGGAATCTCCCAATATACACATTCAGTTTTGAGATACTGAATAGGTATATCCAGTAAACAGTCTGTGCTACCTGGACAGCCTATTTATTTCTAGAATCTTCAAATTTAA
Source organism: Graphiurus murinus (assembly GCA_004027655.1). Lineage (NCBI taxonomy): Eukaryota > Metazoa > Chordata > Mammalia > Rodentia > Gliridae > Graphiurus > Graphiurus murinus. The sequence continues at coordinate 9,664 of PVLC010035275.1, read as the reverse complement.
CTATTTTGGGTTGACTTCAGTTTGTTCACAGAGATCTAGCAAGGCTTGGAGAATCAAGAACTTCTTAATTACAAAGATCTCTGCATCTGACATCAGATGCAAGTCTTACAAAACTTTGATGAGAAAGGAAACATGCATACCTATCTGACTCCTTCCAGTGGTCTTTGTTTCCTCCATCTCCTGGACCACGGCTAGAGTTCCCAGTTTGGCCTTTTGGGACACTCATCCCATCTATTTTATTATCATCTGCTTGAAAAAAAAAAATGCGAAAACAAATCAAAGGCAAGTAAAATACTCTAGCTGTCTTAGACTTCCCTAAAGCTAAGAAAACTGTTCCCACATGTACTGAGGGAAATTAACATGTTTCTTGTTTTCCCTTGAACACTCACCAGCAGCAATTGTGGCTGCAGTGTTTACCCCCAAATAACTTGCAGATTATATAAATCCACCATACAAAAACGTATTAACTTCTGATTATCATATACATTTTGGCTACATTAAGATTAGAGACAAATTCTGTTTAGAAATAAAGTCCAAAATCATTTTTTGTTGTTGTTGTGGTATTGGGGATTGAACCCAGGGGCATACTAGCTCCAAGCTATGCCCCCAGCTCTATTTTTTATTAATTCATTCTTTCTTATTTATTTTTTGTGGTACTGGGATTGAACCCAGGGGCATTCCACCTGAGATACACCCCCATCCCTATTTTTTATTCTGTATTTTTTAGGGTCTCACTAAGTTGCGGAGGGCCTCACTAAGTAGCCGAGGCTGGCTGTGAACCTGGATCTTCCAGTCTCAGTCTCCCAAATGCTGGGATTAATGCATGCACCACCACACCCAGCTCTAAAAACATTAAAAAAAAAAAAAAAAAAGTTCACATTGCAAACAGATACCCAGGTGTGGTGGTGGTGTAATACCAGTACCTGGGAGGCCGAGACAGTAGGAATGCCTCTGAGTTCAATCCCCAGTACTGCAAAAAAACAAAACAAAACAAAAAAACAATAAAAAGGTTTGAGGCCAGCTTCAGCAAGTAGTCAGACTCTCATAAACCTACTAAGATCCTCCTGTTTCAAAAAAAAAAAAGACCCACTGTAGGGTTATACAATCTTGAAAACCAAACTGAAAATAAAAACTATGATGTTCTGCAGTAACTCTGGTCTTGCTGATGGTGACATTCCTAAGCTGGACTAAATAGGTTAATTTCCTTCAAATGTTCTCTTTCAAAGAAAGGTTCTACCAGGAAAGGGAAAGGCTTCATGCTTTCCTTGAAGAGGCCACTCCTGCCCTCTACTGGCATGAAAAGGCAGATAATCAAAGAATCACCACAAATTTGGGAACAAGATAAACTCATCAGAATTTGATTCTTGGTGGTGCATGCTTGTAACCCCAGTACTTGGGAGGCTGAGGCACGAAGATCACAGGTTCAAGGACAGTCTCAGCAACTTAGTGAGACCCTGTTTCAAAATAAAAATAAAAACGAGGGATGGGGGTGTAGCAGAGAATGCCCCTGGGTTCAATCCTCAGTACCACAAAAAGAATTTTGATTCTTGGGCTGGATAGGGGGCACACTACTGTTACCCAAGTACTTAGGGATCGTGACAGGAGGATTGCAAGTTTGATGCAAACCTAAGCAACTAGACCCTTTTTCAAAATAAAATAAAATACAAAAGGAGCCGGGCATGGTGGTGCATGCTTGTAATGCCAGCATTTGGAGGCCGAGACCGGAGGATCTGGGTTCGAGGCCAGCCTCAGCTACCTAGTGAGGCACTCTGCAACTTAGTGAGACCCAGTTTCAAAATAAAGAATAAAAAAAAAAATAGGGCTGGGGGTATAGCTCGGAGGTAGAATGCCCCTGAGTTCAATCCCCAGTACCGCAAGAAACCAAACAAACAAAAAAAACGCTGGAGGTATAGTTCAGAGGTAGAATGCCCCTGGGCTTAACCCCCAGTACTAAACAAAACAAAACTGATTATTGGGCTAGGGGTATAGCTCAGTGGTAGAGTATTGCCAACATATGTGAGTTCCTGGGCTACATCTCTAAGCACCATGAGGGTAAGAGTTTATTCTGCCCACCCCTAAACCCTTGTAGCACTGGTGGATTGAACTTGGGACCTTGTGTATAGTCAATTTCCTTTTTGTACTAGGGATTGAACTCAGAGGCATTCTACCTCCAAGCTACACTTCCAGCCAGATTTTTAAAATTTCTTATTTGTATCTCACTAGGCTGCTGACAGCCTTGCTAAGTTATGGAGGCTGGCTTTGAACCTGCAATCCGCCTCTCCCAAGTACTGGGATTACAAGCATGCGCCACCATGCCTGGCTCTAGACATCAGAAGCTACTTAGTAGCCTTTTTTTTTGGTGGTACTGAGGAATGAATTCGGACATTCTACCTTGGAGCTACACCCCTAGCCCTATTTTTTATTCGTTATTTTTTTTATTTTTTATTTTTTGCGGTATTGGGGATTGAACTCAGGGGGGCATTCTACCTCTGAGCTATACCTCCATCCCTATTTTTTATTCTTTATTTTAATTTTTGTGGTACTGGGGATTGAATTTAGGGGCATTCTACCTCCAAGCTATACCCCCAGCCCTATTTTTTATTCTTTATTTTGAAACAGGGTCTCAGCCTCCCAAATGCTGGGATTACAAGCATGCGTCACCACGCCCAGCTTATTCTTTATTTTGAAACAGGGTGTCACTAAGTTGTGGAAGGCCTAAGTATCTGAGGCTGGCCGCAAACCCAGATTTTCTGGTCTGAGCCTCCCAAGTACCGGGATTTCAAGTGTGCGCCACCACGACCGGCTCTACACATCTTTTTATTCCAGGCCTATAACTAGAAGAAAAGCTACTTAGTATGACCTTACCTCTCCTTGCTGGTCCTTCCTCAGATGGCTGCGCTGGAGCTACTTTCCCACCACCACTAGAAGGAAAACATAATTCACATTCATTAGTTGTTTGTGGACAGACAAGAAAGAAACTTAATCATTCTCCAAATGCAGTGAGCTTTACAGAAAGCAAAGAAACCCTTTATTTAATATTAAGTAGTATTAAAATATTGGAAATAATAAAAGCAGTAATTTAAACATTCACTAAATGCCATACTCTTTAGAATTATCACAACTGTGCAAAGTTAGTGGTAATATTCTTTTTACAAATGAGACAAAACTTGAGGAAGAACGCTTTATCGTACCAGATTTTTGTACCATAGCTAATATCAAGCCACTGAAGTGATATAAACCAGTTATCAAAACTCCAAAAAAAAAAAAAAAAAAAAAAAGCTAGGCATGGTGGTGCATGCTTGTAAACCCAGTACTTGGGAGGCTGAGACCAGAGGATCTGGGTTCATGGCCAGCCTCAGCTACTTAGTGAGGCTCTCCACAACTTAGTGAGACCCTGTTTCAAAATAAAGAATAAATAAACAAAATAGGGCTGGGGGCGTAGCATGGAGGTAGAATGCCCCTGGGTTCAATCCCTGGTACTGCAAAACAACAAACAAAACAAAACTCCAAAAATTTGAACAATTGGCTCTTACGAGCTAGCTCCAGGAAAGCACTGATTTTGAACTACGAGAATCAAGAAAACTTATTATACACTACGTAAGGTCAACATCCACATGGCATTTTCCATTATGATAGCACATTTATGATTCCAGGCCAGCTGCTGGTTCTAAGCTGACTCACCTTGTAGGGGACTGCTGCTCTGTGTCTGAGCTCTGAGATCGAACAGGAGGGTTAGAGCTTCGCTTCACCCACGCATTCTCCTTTGGCGGAGGGGCTGGCATTACCTTTAGAGGTTGATCAGGTTTGGGAGGCTTAGACGTTGGAGAGTGACAGTCCTCCTCCTTACTGAGTGTTTCGTTTTCTAGAGATCTCTCACTCTCTCTCCTGCGTGCATCTGTGAAGATTGGGAGGGTCAAATTGAGAGACTGATTGTATGAGCATCTCCCAGGATTATAACAGTAGGAAAAGGTTGACATCTACACGTTTACTGCTTTCCATCACTATCCTTAAATGAAGACCCTAATCTGGCTAAGAGAAGGAATTAACTCTACACCAGTAGTTCCCAAATGTCATTTTGAGAAAAATGCTTTAACAATACAAAGAAATAGGAAAAATAATGACTATGTATGCATCTTAAAGGATAGCTATCTAGTTTTCCTTAAGAATAAATGAGTATTGTTTATTTTAGAATTACAGCTTCTTTTTTGGGGGGTGGGCACTGAGGATTGAACCCACGGGTATTCTACCTTTAAGATACACGCTGTCAGCCGGGCGTAGTGGCGCATGCTTGTAATCCCAGCATTTGGGAGGCTGAGACTGGAGGATCTGGGTTCGAGGCCAGCCTCAGCTACCTAGTGAGGCGCTCGGGAACTTAGTGAGACCCGGTTTCAAAATAAAGAATAAAAAATAGGGCTGGGGGTGTGCTCGGAGGTAGAATGCCCCTAAGTTCAATCCCCAGTACCGCCAAAAAAAAAAAATAAATAAATAAAAGATAAACCTTGTCATAATTTGAAACAGGCACTCACTATATTGCTAACAGTCACCATGCCTGGCTCCAACTGCAATTTTTCAATAATGAAAATGTACACTTGGCTGGTCTCTGTTTTAAAAGACACTAAACATTTCCTTAAAAATAGGAGCCTGCTAAACCGGGCGTGGTGGCGCACGCTTGTAATCCCAGCATTCGGGAGGCTGAGACCAGAGGATCCCGGTTCGCAGCCAGCCTCAGCTACCTAGTGAGGCACTCCGCAACTTAGTGAGACTCAGTTTCAAAATAAAGAATAAAAAATAGGGCTGGGGTTATAGCTCAGAGGTAGAATGCCCCTGAGTTCAATCCCCAGTACCGCAAAAAAAAAAAAAAAAAGAGCCTGCTGAGGGGCGTCGTGGCGCACACCTCTAATCTCAGTACTTGGGAGGCTGAGACGGGGATCACGGGTTTGAAGCCAGCCTCTCAACTACTTAGTGAGACCTTCTGCAACTTACTGAGACCCTGTTTCAAAATAAAGATTTAAAAATAGGATTGGGTTCGCGGCCAGTCTCAGCTACCTAGTGAGGCCCTCCGCAACTTAGTAAGAACCTGTTTCAAAAATAAAAGAATTAAAAAAAAGGGCTGGAGGCATAGCTCGGAGGTAGAATGCCCGAGTTCAATCCTCAGTACTGCAAAAAAAAAAAAAAAAAAAAAAAAAAAGGACTAGGGGGGCTCAGAGGTAGACTGCACCTGGGTTCAATTCCCAGTATTGCAAAAACAAACAAACAAAAAAAAAAAACAAAAGAAAGAAAAAGAAAAGGAGCCTGCTGGGCATGATGGTGCATGCCTGTAATCCCAATACTTGGGAAGCTGAAAGAAGAGTACCACAGGTTTGAAGACAGCCTCAGCAAGGAGCAAGACTCTCAATAACCTACCAAGACTCTATTTCCAAATAAAAAAATAAAATAGGGCTGGGGGTATAACTCAGAGATAAAATGTCCCTGAGTTCAATCCCTAGTCCCACACACGGACAAAACAAAACAAAAACCTAGGAGCCTGTTTTTAAAGAAACTTTTCATATTTTACGTACAACCTCTACAAAAGGAGGTATACAAACCAACCTAAGAATAACATATTTCTAACTAGGCACAAAAAAAGGCATTATATTCTGTCAGGGAGAGAATACTCCAAGAGGAATCATTTCCAGATAATGGAAGAGAAACCTCAGTGGAGCCAGGGAAGTGGTCTAAGGGAAGGGAAGGGGGGAGATGGAGGATCATTAATGGAAATACTACCACTGACTATGTGTACATATGCGAAAATACCAATGTCAATCTCGTTTCTCTGTATTGGGAAAGGGGGGAGATGGAGAGGCGGGGAGTGGGGAGGCACCAAGTACTGTGTGCATGTATGTCACTGTCAACAAGATTTACATTATGATGAGACTATAATGCACCAATAAAAGCACATTAAAAAAAGAAAACCCTTACAACACTTGATAAATTTCCAAATCACTTCAGCCTTGAGCTGTGTTTGAAATGCTTAAGTGCAAATCTATTTAGAAGTGAGAGGAGAGACCTTAAAGAACACTGGATCACAGCAAGAAAATAGAATTGATGTAACCAAAATCATTCAAGTTTCCAAAACACTAGAGGAGTTCGTGAGCAATCAGTAATTAGGAGAAATTCCTATTAAAAAAGGCTGGCTCTGACACTATGGAGATCAGTGTAGAGATTCCTCAGAAAACTGGGGATGGTCTACCACATGATCCAGGTATATACCACTCCTGGGTATCTTTCCAAAGGGACTGAAACCAGAAAAGTATAGTAATATATGCATACCCATGCTTATAGCAGTACAATTCACAATACCCACATTATGGAACATAGGTGACCACCAACAGATGGATTACAAAATTATGTCATTTGAAGAAAAAGATGGACCCGGAGAACGTTATGTTAAATTAGATTATCCAGTCACAGAAAGTAAAGGGTCACGTTTTCTCTCCTATGAGGACCCTAACAAGTAATTAACAGAGGAGATTCATATAGTGGTGGAGCAGCTCCAGTGGAGCCAGGGAGGTGGTCTAGGGGAAGTGTGTGTCGGGGAGGAGCAATGAGGGAATCATTCCATTGCCATGATGCACATATGTGAAAATACCAGGAACAGCCTCAGTATCTGGTATGGGGAAGGGAGGGAGCCAGCGGAAAGCCTATCAAGCGTTTTGCACATGTATGTCATTATCACTATCAATTACATTATGATGTGAGACTATAACGCACCAAAATAAAAACAACAAAAAAATTTTTTTGGAGGGGGAGGCACTGGGGATCAAATCCAGAGAAATTCTATCCAAGCTATACCCTCAGGCTGATTTGATTCCTTACTTGGAAACAGTGTCTCACCAGGTTGTTTAGAGCCTTGCTAAGTTGCTGAGGATGGCTTTGAACCTGCGATCCTCCTGTCTCAGCCTCCCAAGTACAGGGATTACCAGTGTGCGCCACAACACCTGCCTCAATAAAAGTTTTTTCATACATATATATGAAAAAAAAGGAAAAAAAAAAGTTGGCTCTGGTATAGCTCAGATTCTAGACCTACGACTGCTCTAAATAAACAAAGCACAAAAAAGGGACAGATTTGACTGTCAAGTATACTTTGGTTATGGATAGTTCAGGAAAAATGGCAATAATATGATACCCACCCTGGTCTGACTTACTTCTGCCAGATGTGGCTGAGGCTCCAGTCTGTGATGACTCACTTCCTGTCCTTGACCGTTCCCGTTCCTGAGTTTCTTCACTTCGCCAACTTGGATGTCTTCACAAGAGATTGAATAAAAAATACATTGTGTATGGCTCAATGAAGGCTCTGGAGGGCCCATGGTTACTCCTCCCAAGAACCATCATTTATTTTATCACACTTACTTCACCTATGGGTGCATGTATATATGTATTTTTCTTTTCCACAAACTATATGAAAGCCACAGACAGAAATACTTTGGCTAAATACTTCAGTAAGATCCAGCTAATAAAGTTAAGAATAACCTACATCATATCTACTTTATTAACACAATATAAGCCATTCATAATAAGGTTTAGTTTTTCAGAACTTTATTATTATAGGTTTCCACCCTACTAGATTCAATGGCACCTTTGTGTGTGTTACTGTGGATTGAATCCAGAGACATTCTAACTTGAAGCTACACTCCCCACCCCTTCCTGCGATTCTCCTGTCCCTGTCTCAGCCTCCAAAGTTCTGGGATTACCAGTGTGATACCCCCACCCATGGCCTGCCCCACAAATGCCACTTTTCTTTTTTTTTCCCCGATACTGGGTATGTAACCCAGGGGCATTCTACCTCCGAGCTACATCTCCAGTCCTATTTTTTATTATTTTGAAAGAGGGTCTTGCTAAGTTGCAGAGAGCCTCACTAATAAGTAGCTCAGGCTGGCCACGAACCCAGATCCTCCATTCTCAGCCTCACAAGTACTACAAATACCACTTTTCAAACAAATACTTTATTTATTTGATACTGGGGATTGAACTCAGGGGCATTCTACCTCTGAGCTATACCCTCAGCCCTATTTTTTTTTCTTTATTTTGAAACCGGGTCTCACTAAGTTGCGGAGTGCCTCACTAGGTAGCTGAGGCTGGCCTCGAACCTGGATCCTTGGGTCTCAGCCTCCCACATGCTGGGATTACAAGCATGCGCCACCACACCCAGCCTCAAACAAATACTTTACACAAACACTCCTTTACTATCTTAAAATAACATTTAGATAATACAAAGAGAATACACACAAATAAATGAAAAAGATTTCTAGTGTACACTTAAGAGAAAACATTTTCTATTCCACCTCCAGTAACTTGAAAAAAGGTAAATATTTTTATTAATTTTATAGCCAGGCCTGGTGGTACATGCCTGTAATCTTAGTTCCTGGGAGGCTGAGACAAGAGGTTCAGAATCAAGGACAGCCTTGGAAACTTAGACTGTTTCAAAATAAAAAAAGGTTGGGGTACAGCTCAGAGGTAGAATGCCTCCTGGGTTCAATCCCCAGCACCAAAAATAAATGAATAAATAAATGACATAAAAGCTAATCTTATAACATCATCTCTATAGTTGACGAGAACTTTTTGGGTTCCATTCATCTCACTATAGTGGGATTTTACACTATATACGAAAGCAAGGGCTAAGGGCTGGCAATTTTTCTTTTTGCAGTACTGGGGATTGAACTCAGGAGCATTCTACCTCCGAGCTACACCCCCAGCCCTATTTTTTATTCTTTATTTTGAAACAGGGTCTCACTAAGTTCCCGAGCGCCTCACTAGGTAGCTGAGGCTGGCCATGAACCCAGATCCTTCAGTCTCAGCCTCCCAAATGCTGGGATTACAAGCGTGCGCCCCCATGCCCAGCTTTGGCAAATTTTTTTTTTGGTACTGGGGATTGAACTCAGGGGCATTCCATCTCCGAGCTATACCCCCAGCCCTATTTTTTATTCTTTACTTTGAAACAGGGTCTCACTAAGTTGCAGAATGCCTCACTAAGTAGCTGAGGCTGGCCGCAAACCCAGATCCTTCGGTCTCAGCCTCCCAAATGCTGGGATCACAAGCGGGCGCCACCACGCCCGGCTTTGGCAATTTTTCTTGAAGGAGCAAATTCTCATCTACAAAATTCGGTATGGACTATTCCCTCCTATATTAAAGTGCCATTAATTTATACTTGTGGTGATATGACACAGCCTTTTTAAAGATTATGAGGTACAGGGATTTCTACTGTGTAAAGCTATCCCACAGGCTGCCAACTACCTAATACCCCTGGCCCACTAAATGTGTATCAGTGACAATAAAAAAGAAAGCCAAAGCTGGGCGTGGTGGCACACGCTTGTAATACCAACATTTGGGAGGCTGAGACTGGAGGATCCGGGTTCGCGGCCAGCCTTGGCTGCTTAGTTAGGCCCTCCACAACCTAGTGAGACCCTGTTTCAAAATAAAGAATAAAAAATAGGGCTGGGGCTATAGCTCAGAGGTAGAATGTTCCCAGGTTCCATCCCCAGTACCGGAGGGGGAAAAAAAAAAAGAAAACAAAGCTGGGCATGGTGGCACGCACGCTTGTAATCCCAGTACTTGGGAGGATTCAGGTTTGCAGCCAGTCCCAGCTATTTAGTGAAGCCCTCTGCAACTTAGTGAGACCCTGTTTCTT
>PVLC010035274.1:0-16422 GCA_004027655.1 Graphiurus murinus | reverse complement strand
ACACACACACACACATACACACACACATACACACAATCTCAGTTCTTGGGAGGTTGAGACAGGAAGATCACAGGTTCAAGGCCAACCTGGGCAATTTGGTGAGACTCTATTTCAAAATAATAAGAATAGGGCTGCGGGTGTAGCTCAGAGGTAGACTTCCCCTGAGTTTCAATCCCCAGTACCATAAAATAAACAAAAACTCTCAAAGGCACCCTTTTTTCAGGAGACAGGATGGGATGATAATCTACTCCTTTTTTTCTGGAGTTTGTAGACCCCCATGGCCAGCTTAATTTATAGTCTACTACTTAGTTGTGGGAACCTTGACTCTCTCAAGGGCTCCCAAATCACTTGAGTATAAGGGATGTTAGACACAATGTAAGGCAAAGGAGGAGAAGGTTCACACTTTCTCCCTACTGAAAATGGACAAGCTGAGTTGGAGACTTGTGATGGATAGGGCTCATAAACAGTGCTGGCTCCTCCAGTCAGCTACTGGGCAGTATTTACGGAGTGGACACCAGGGGGTAGCAAAATCTCACTCTGTTAGCTCCAGGGCACTAATTAATTACTAGGAAGCTGGGGAGTCTCCCTGACTGGAGGGTCCCACAATCCGTGGAAAGAGCTCCATCTCTCCAGCTCAGCTCTGCTGGGGAGAAGGGCACTGGGGTTTGCTGCCCTACTCTCCTTTTGGACACTGTGTGGCAAAGGGCTCTGAACACCCCCAAGAAGGATGAACAGTTCCTCCCCTCCTTTTCCAGACCCAGCCAGTGCAGAAAGGGTGCTTAGCATCCAGAGGAGCTGAGAGGAGAGGTCTTGCCTCCCCTCCCGCTGCTCCAACAGCTGCTGAAAAGCTCTGGCTTCCCAGCCTCAAAGGAACTGTATTCTACGTGGGACGTTTTCTAAACCCCCCAACACACACACACACACACACACACACACACACACACACACACACACACACACACACACAGAGCTATGACAAAAGCCTTCTGGCTTTCAGATCCCCTCCCCAACGCCCACCCTTTGGAAGGCCCCACCGTGCTGCCTCGGCTTCCCTGCGCGGCTCCGAGGCCAGGCATGGCGTCTCCCTGGGCTGCCCGGCTTTCCCCCAGCCCTCCCGAGAGACCCTCACCCGGCCTCCATTGCCCGTCCAGACGCGGGGTGGGAGGATGCTCAAGTTTTGCTAACAAGGCAACAACTTCCTAGCCAAGCCCCCTTTGTCTGCTGAGTCAGACACTCGTCCCCTTCGCCAGGAGCCCTGGCGGCCCGAGGGGGCACTACCAACACCGCACAAGAAGGGTCTGGCATTGAGCACCGAATCGTGGGGTATGGCCGGGGAGCTGGTGTTTTTCCTCTTCTAGCTGAGAAGGGTCAGGGATGCGGGGGGGGGGGGGCAGCGAGGGAGAAACTCAAAAAGCGTCTGCCGAAGTGCAGGACCTGCCAAAGGATCCTGATCCTGGGACCCTGCCCCCCTCCGCCGCGAAAGCCACCCCATCGCAAACCTTTGCCAATCCATAATTCCAGCACGCCCCCGCTTTCCCTACCAAGCACAGAGAAGCCCATTGTCGTAGCCTGGAGGCTCGAGGCCCGAGGAGATGCAAAGCGAAGAAGGGCGGGCAACTCCCGGGAAGTTGGGGGAATCTCCTGATTTCCCGACCCTCCGTTCTACGTAGACTAAAGAGAGCAAGAGCCGGGATGTGTTCTGAGCTCCAGATCTTTCCCAAGTCTGGCAATCGAGGGGAGAAGAAAATCTTAAGCAAGTTAGAGACGGGAGGCTTCTGGCCGCCGGACGACCCCAGTCCCAGGCAGAGACTAAGGGAGATTCGTGCACGCCCCTGACTTTGGGGTGTCGCGAGCAGAACTAAACTGCGCCCTTAGAAAGATAGGGGCGTCCGCGGCCAGGCGGGCCTCGGAGGGTCAGGGTCGAGGCTACCCACTGTAGGGCGGGGCGGAGAAGGAAGAGAGTTTCGGGTGAGCGGGGCGGATTGGCTGGAGACGTCTGCGGAGCAGCAGAGGAGAGGCTTGGCGGGGAGAGGGAGTCTCGGCCAGGGGTCCCGCGCCGCGGCGGGGGCGGGCGCTGAAGGGCGGGGCGGGGAGGGGCGGCCGTCTCGGCCCTCCCTGGCGGGGCCCCGCGGCCTGGGAGCCGGAGCGGGCCGAGCCGCCACCGCGGCCGGAGCTGTCCCCTAGCCAGACCCGGAGAGACGCTGGCGGCGGGAGGGAGGCGGTGGAGCGCCGGCCCCGCCCGCCCGCCCGCCCGAGCGTCGGACGCGGCCCGGCGCTGAGCCATGGTGAGTCCCGCGTCGCAGCCCCCGGGTCCCCTTCGGCCATCGCGCAGCCCGCTCCGGGCCCCCAAGCCCGTGCCCCGAGCCTGCCTGGCGCTGCCTGCGCTCCTGGGACGCTCCTCCCTCCCATCCCCCGCTTCTCTGCTTCGATCCGTCTGCCTGCCCACTGTCTGGCTCCGTCCCCGCCGGTGTTGCTCTCTCTTTCTTCCCTCTCCTCCGCCCCTCCCCTGGCTCCCCCGGGTCTCCCCTAATCCTCACACCTCCCTCCCCCTCCTGTGTCCTGACCTGTGCCTTCCTTGCAGGATCTTCCCTCCCCCTCCCGATCTCAGCTCCTTACCCGCGGGAGACCCCTGCGGGCTGGTCCTGCGGCGGCCCTGCAAGGGGCGCTGCCTCGGGTCATGAGAACTGACCTGCCTGGAACCACCATTTTCCATCCCAGTCCCCAGCCCGGTGAGGCGGGCCCACCCATCCGGCCCTGGGGGACCAGCCGCAGCTGTGGCTGGGCCAGGGCCAGGGCCAGGGGCTGGGCCAAAGAGGGAAATTCCCGCGGAGAAAAGGGCTGCTTTAGGGTAGTGGAGGGGTGTGGTGGCAGTACCAGGGGGTGTGACGCTGCCAGATCAGACCAGAGATGCAGGGGGAAAGTACCCCAGAGCGCACGCTGCAGGGACAGAAGCGCTGCGTGCTGCCAAGGGAAAGCACAGGCTCCCGTAGGAGATAGGGGACCTTGGAGCAGCACCCCAGGGTACTGGAACCCACATGAACACGAGTGAACACTGTCCTGATAACTTTCCAGAAGTACTCCTGCAGAACCATTTGCAAGAGTGGGCACTGCCAGGGAGAGCGCCCACTGCAAGGGGAGGGGGTACGCCGAGGGGGCGCTCACTGCAGAGTGGAGGAGGGGGAGAGGCCCTGCCAGGGGGCGCTCACTGCAGGCAGAGGAGGAGGGGCTGGAGCCCTAACGGGGCTGCGCTCCTCCGCGGAGGGAAGGGCACCTCCTGGTAGAGAGGTTGGAGCGAGAAGAAAGAGGAACAGGGCCAGGGAGAGCTGACTCAGTCTCTCTGGTCCCGGCCGGTGGGAGGCCGGGTGTCTGGGCTCCCGCCCGCCGCCTCCCGCCCAGACCCCTCCTCCTCTTCTGCCGCTGCTGCTTCCTGTGGCTGAGACTCTGGCTCAGCCATGAGCTCACCGCCCCTAATGGGTTGCAGCTGCCTTGCTGCTCAAGCTCTGGCTCCCCCCTCCCGGTCTTGGAGTCGCAGGCCCACTGGGCCTCACCCCTGTTCTGCACCACCTTACCCCCACCCACGCGCACGGCGCCCGCGTCCCGGGAACACTTGGGGGTCTGTCTGCTCGCCCACACTCCTTGGGGCCGGGTCTGTGCGCTGACGCACTGAAGGTCGATCTCTGGAGTAGCTGCCCTAGCTTTTCAGACAGCCGGGACAAGCGTGCTACTCCGAAGGACGCAGAGTAAAATAGCAGTTTTGTCTTCGGGGCAAATGCAGGGCATGGGGGCGGGGTACGGGCAAAAAACTAGGTAAATACTGCCTGGAGCACCTCTCCCCCTTTTACAGAAAAAAAAAAAAAATCTGATAAGAGGAACTTCAAAGGTCCTCTTGAAAGGGAAGCTTGGGAAGGAATAGCCCAAGGGGCTGTTTAAGGTGTGGGATGGAGAAAGTCGGCCCGTTGATTCACTTAAGGAGTCTGGAAAAGCAGGGCTGAGCCATGAGATGGTGGCTCCTAGTCCAGGTTGGCAGAGAGGTCCCCTGGAATCAGAAAATATTTCTGCCGGAATGCATACCATCAAGGCCTCCTCCTCCCTTCCCCACAGGATCCTTTTGTGCCTTTTTCCTCTTTCAAATGCCCCCACCCAGTTCTTTTGTAACCCAATCCCACATGCTCTGAGAATGGATGATTGCTTAGAGCCACTCTGGAAGAATCTGGTAGGATAAAGTACTGAGTGAGAGCCACAGCTTTTCCTGTCGTTCTTCCCACCAAGACCATTTCTGAGATGAAATTATGAATGGCTGCACCTCCACTTAAGATGGGGGGTCCCTGGATGGTGGGCCCTGGAGGAAACTTATTTGCAGGATGGCTGTGTGGAAGACCCATATCCCACCCTTCAGAGTTTTTGACCATCAGCTCTGAGCTGACGATCCTGGAGAATGTTTCTTGCCTCCCAATGAAGGCCTATGCAATTACCCCTGATTTGCAAGCACCGGGAACATTTCGCAAGCACTGGGAACATCACTGATGGGAGGCACAAATTCTCCCTGGATCTTGGGAGGCAGTCTTGGAGCTTAAGGGTGGAGTCCTGCTAGGCTGGTCCCTATGCCCTGACTGGCCTAGCCCAGTTTCCATCATGGGCTCATCCAGCCAGCATTTCCTGAGATTCACTTTGTGTACACATTGTACAATGGGGACCCTGGGGGTCATGCTTGGGTGATATCTAGGAGTCTGCAGCCTGGTCTTATCTCTCCCAGGAGCCTGAGCCAGTGGAGGACTGTGTGCAGAGCACACTTGCTGCCTTATACCCACCGTTTGAAGCCACAGCTCCCACGCTGTTGGGTCAGGTGTTCCAGGTGGTGGAAAGGACTTACCGGGAGGATGCACTGAGGTACACGCTGGACTTCCTGGTACCAGCCAAACACCTGCTTGCCAAGGTCCAGCAGGAAGCTTGTGTGAGTGGCTGTGCATCTGTGTTCTGCCTCCCCTGAGATCTACTGCCTTCCTCTCAACTAGCCAGGTCAATTTCCCCCACTCAGACATGCAGCCTCCCCGATACTGATCACACAGAGGCACTTAGGCTTCATTTGCTGACCTCCCATGGACCTTGACCCTGGAATGCACTGACCACTCAGATACTTCACAAATACATGCACATTCATCTTTACCAAATTTGGACCCCTAGGAAACATTGATTCCCAAAGACCCTGACCTTCCAGACCCAATTCCAGACATTTCCTCCTCATAGAATTTCTCAAGATATCAACTCCCCCAGACATAACTCAGCAGAGGTCCTTTATTTCTACAGCTGTAAAGACCTAAGAGTCTTTGCTTCCTTCAAGACAACGGCATCTGCTGACCATGTCTTTGTAATGATGCAGTTCTTACCCTCCCACACATGGAACCAACTTCCAGAGAAGCTTCCTACCACCAGAAGACTGATGGGTCCCAATCTCTTTTCCAACCTCTCCCTTTCTGCTCCCCTGGGAATACACCCTGTTAAGGCATAAGTCTAGTCCCTGCCCAGGGTGCACCCAGCACCTTGCCTGTCCTACCTGCTGTTTTCTTCAGCAAAGGCCTGAGCACAGCTTCCCAACCTCTCTCCCCAGGCCCAGTACAGTGGATTCCTCTTCTTGCACGAGGGCTGGCCACTCTGCCTGCATGAGCAGGTGGTGGTGCAGCTAGCAGCTCTGCCCTGGCAGCTGCTGCGCCCAGGAGACTTCTACCTGCAAGTGGTGCCCTCAGCAGCCCAAGCACCCCGTCTGGCACTCAAGTGTCTGGCCCCTGGGGGTGGGCGGGTCCAGGAGCTGCCTGTGCCCAATGAGGCCTGTGCCTACCTATTCACACCTGAGTGGTTGCAAGGCATCAACAAGGACCGGCCTACAGGTCGCCTCAGCACCTGCCTACTGTCTGCGCCCTCAGGGGTTCAGCGGCTGCCCTGGGCTGAGCTCATCTGCCCGCAATTCGTGCATAAAGAGGGCCTCATGGTTGGACATCAGCCAAGCACGCTGCCCCCAGAACTGCCACCTGGACCCCCAGGGCTTCCCAGCCCTCCGCTCCCTGAGGAGGTGCTGGGCACCCGGAGTCCTGGGGATGGGCACAATGCTCCTGCTGAAGGACCAGAGGGTGAGTATGTGGAGCTATTGGAAGTGACCCTGCCTGCGAGGGGCAGCCCCACAGATGCTGAGGGCTCTTCAGGCCTCTCCAGGACCCGGACAGTACCCACCCGCAAGAGTGCTGGAGGGAAGGGCCGGCACCGGAGACACCGGGCATGGATGCACCAGAAGGGCCCTGGAGCCCGAGACCAGGATGGCGGAACACGCCCGCCTGGCGAGGGGAGCAGCACCAGAGCCTCTCCTGGGTCTCCCCCAGGAGCCGAAGCCGTCCCAGAGGCAGCAGGCCTGGAGGCGCCTGAGCCCCCAGCAGAGGCCCTGGGGGAAGCTTCTGAGGTCACCCCTCTGCGGCCAGCGGAGGCTGGAGGGGCAGCCCAGGGCCCTGAAGGACCGCCTGGCACCCCTCGGAGAACAGGCAAAGGAAACAGGAGAAAGAAGCGAGCTGCAGGCAGAGGGGCTCTTAGCCGAGGAGGGGACAGTGCCCCACTCAGCCCTGGGGACAAGGAAGAGTCCAGCCACCAGGAAGCCCTTGTCAGTCTGTCCTCACCAAAGGAACACGAGCTTCTAGAATCCCGTCTGGAGAAGGAGGAGATCGGAGGCTCTAGAAAGTTAGAATCTGAACCAAAGGAGGAGCTCATGCCCTCAGATGAGAAGGAGCCTCAGCCCTCAGGAGACTGTGGGCCTGCGGAAGAGGGAGCTGGAGAGAGAGAGCAGGCGGGGTCAAGCCTAGTGTGTGCAGCAGGTGAGGTGATACAGAGGCCCCAGGGGCGAGGGAAGGGGGGGGGCATGAGAGAAGGAGCAGAGCAGCCAGACCCATCCTCTGTCTGCTTGTATCTGTGCAGGATCCACAGGCCCAGAGGGGCTCCCATCTGACCCCCCAATGCAACCCCAGGAGACGGGGCAGGAGGTAAAAGGAGACAGCATCCCAGAAGAGGCCCCTCCGGTCTCCATCTCTGACAGCCCTGGTGTAGCTTGGGACTTGATGGCATCTGGATTCCTTGTGCTGACTGGTAAGTGGGCCTCTAGATAAAGGGAGAGGGACTTGGGGAAAGAGAAGCAGTCAACTGGGCTTGGGAGGGAGACAGGGGGAAGGAAGGTAGCCAAGGACTGCCCCCATCCATGACAAGGCTGTTTTGTGTCTCCAGGAGGGGTAGACCAGAGCGGGCGAGCTCTGCTGACCATAACCCCACCGTGCCCTCCCGAGGAACCCCCACCCTCCAGAGATGCGCTGAGCAGCGCTCTTCGTTACCTCCACTCCCTGCTCAGGTAACAGCACTGGGACCCTGAATGTTAACCTCCTGAGTCGTGAGGACCTAACCTCTGACCTCACTGACCCCTGACTTCCAGGATATCTTCATTGATCCCCCAAATTATTGATGTCATTGATACTGACTTCACCTAAGTTTTGTTTTGTTTGGGGGTTTTTTGTTTGTTTGTTTAGCAGAACTGGGGATTAAACCCAGGGGCATTCTATCTCTGAGCTACACCTCTAGCCCTATTTTTTATTCTTTATGTGGAAGCAGGGTCTTACTAAGTTGTGGAGAGCCTCACTAAGTAGCTAAGGCTGGCCACGAACCTGCGATCCTACTATCTCAACCTCCCAAGTACTGGAATTACAAGCGTGCACCACCACGCTCAGCTTTTTAATACCACCTAGATTTTCAGGACATTGGTTCACTCACCCAACAAATATTTATTATGCACCAAGCACCTATTAGACACCATTCAACAAGCTGGCATTTTCACACCATTCCAGAATGCAGAATTCTAAGTTGCTCAGACCTTAATCCCTTGACCCAGTAGCCAGAAATGTCAACTCCTGATTGCTGGTCACCTCTCAGATGCACAGCCCAGACTTTGGCCCTTTGCCCATTGCTCCCCAAATGTACTAGGAACTAACTTCTCCTGAGGGCTGTGCCTCTGTCCTGCCCTGCCCTGTCTGCCATCTTCCCAACACACACTGCAGCCTCCTTGGTTCTTCCTACCTCCACAGGCCTGATCTACAATCAGTGGGGTTGTCCGTGCTACTCGACCTTCGAAAGACACCCCCACTGCCTCCAGCACTCATTCCTGCCCTGAATCAACTTCAGGTAACCAACCACTCGAGACAGCCACTTCCCCTAGGTCCTAACTCTTCCCTAGTGGCCATCCCAGGCCACCTAATCGCCCACACTTTAGAGTTATTCTTCTCTGCTCTTAGGACTCAGGAGACCCTCCCCTCATTCAACGCCTGCTGATTCTCACCCATGGTGACTCTCCAAGTGAACTCTGTGGATTCCAGGTTTGAGCCCCTCAGTCTCACCTAGTCCCCCATCAGTAGTGGAGAGAGGAGAAGAGGCTGGCAGGAGCCCCAGGCTGGTCTGTGAATGCCTGGCTGCCCAGGCAGAAACCACCTGCCTTCACATGTCTACAGGGGGCTGAGTTGCTGACAGAGAATGAGCTGAAAAGAGTGGCCAAGCCAGAGGAGCTACAGTGGGACTTAGGAGGTCACAGGGACACCTCTCCCAGCCACTGGGTAGAGATACATCAGGTAAGTTTCCCCTGAACCACCTAAGCCTGGGAGTCGGGAATGACCCAGTTGAGGATGTCTTAGCAGAGAAGGCAGAACCAAGACACAGCCATGGGGCTGGGGGAAAAGTGGTTTCCATTCTTTTCAATTCTGCTAGTATTTATGGCTCACAAACTACGAGCAAAATAGTGTGCATTGTGCCATGAACTATTGGAGAGATGGGGAGTGGGGGTTTGTTAATTTATTTTATTTATTTATTTATTTATTTATTTATTTATTTATTTATTTATTGCAGTACTGGGGATTTAACCCAGGGGCATTCTACCTCCAAGCTACACCCCCAGCCCTATTTTTTCTTCTTTATTTTGAAACAGAGTCTCACTAAGTTGCGGAGGGCCTCACTAAGTAGCTGAGTCTGGCGGCGAACCCAGATCCTCCAGTCTCAGCCTCCCAAGTACTGGGATTACAAGTGTGTGCCACCACACCCAGCTTCCCCCAGCCCTTTTTAGTTTTTGTTTTGAAACAGAGTTTCACTAGGTTACTGAGGCTGTCTTCAAACCAGTGATGCTTCTGTCTCAGCCTCCCAAGTACTGGGATTACAGATGTGCACCACCATGCCTGGCTTGTTAAATTCTTTTTTTGCGGTACTGGGGATTGAACTCAGGGGCATTCTACCTCCAAGCTACACTCCCAGCCCTATTTTTTATTCTTTATTTTGAAACCAAGTCTCACTAAGTTGCGGAGTGCCTCACTAGGTAGCTGAGGCTAGCCGCGAACCTGGATCCTCCGGTCTCAGCCTCCCGAATGCTGGGATTACAAGTGTGCGCCACCACGCCCAGCTTTGTTAAATTCTTAATATGACATTAAATAACATGGTTTTTGGTGGGAGATTAAGTCATGAAACAACTAGACAAAAATGCAAGGTAGTGTCATTGGGCTTCCGGAATGTGCTGAATCAAAAAGTTGGTTTTTCTTCCTTATGACCTTGGACAAGTTCCTTTACTTTACTTCCTGAGATGGTGCCCTTTCTGTACCTATTCCCTGCACCAGTATCCAGGCCTCTGGATCTTCATCCACAAAGTGCAGGGATTGCCATATGACTTCTAAAGGTCCTTCCAGCACTTATATTTCATGATTCTATGAATCTAAGTACTGTGAGTATTCAAGAAGGGAGGAATAAACGTGATCTGAGCTGAGTATGAATGGGAGTGTATAGTATGGTCTTTGAGCTGTGCATCAAGGAGGAAGGGGACCTGAGCCCTGTAGGACACATCTGTAATCCCAGCTACTTGGGAAGCTGAGGCAGGAGGATGGCAAGTTCCAGGCCAACCTGAGAAACTTAGCAAGAGACCCTGTCTTGAAATAAAAAGGGCTGGGGTGTAACTCAGTGGTGGAGTGCCCCTGAGTTCAATCCCCAGTACCACAAAAAAAGAAGAAAAGGGAAGTGGGTCTGAAGGGATGGTAAGGAGGATTTTATAGGGTGAAGACCTAGTGCAGGGGAAAAGGAAACTCACATTTACTAAGCTATAAAATGTGCCAGGCCTGGCTAGCTGGTGTGTGTGTGTGTGTGTGTGTGTGTGTGTGTGTGTGTGTGTAAAAGAGAGAGAGAGAGAGAGAGAAAAAAAGAAAGAGGATTGAACCCAGGGATGTTCTACCTCTGAGCTACACCTCCAGCCTTACTTTATTTGTTATTTTGAATCAGGGTCTCACCAAGTTTGCTAAACTGCTGAGGCTGGCCTCAAACCTGTGAACCTCTTGTCTCAGCCTCCTGAGTACTAGGATTACAGGCGTGCACCACAACCACATGTGAGTTGGTATCAGCTCTTTAAGACCCACAAGATCCTAGCCAGGCATGGTAGCACATGCCTGTAATCTTAGTACTTGGGAAGCTGAACAGGAGAATGGCAGGTTCAAGGCCAGCCTCAGCAATTTAGCACAACCCTCAGCAACTTAGCAAGATCTTGTTTCAAATCCTGTGTAATCCCAACTTTACAGCTGAGGAAAATGGGGTTCAGAGTTTCTGGGCCTGCCCAATGTTGTATAATTAGTAAGTATCAAAGTCAGAGCTGAACCCAGCATATCTTCCATTAATGTTTCTGTGGTGCCCACCTCAGCTTTGGGGTTTAAATTCCTTATCCCAAACTCTGACCCTCAACTCCTCCCCTGCTTGTGGCTTTCAGGAAGTGGCGAGGCTGTGCAGCCTGTGTCGAGGTGTGCTGAGCTCTATACAGCAGGCCATTGAGGAACTGGAGGGAGCCCTGGAGCTGGAGGGAGAAGTATGAAATGAGATGGGACAGTTGGGGGTGCCACCAGGATGGGACTGGAGTGAGCAGTCTCTAGTGGAACCCCAACTGTCGATTGCTCCCTGTCCCTAGGAGGACATCAGCATGCCCGACCCCTTGCAGAAGGTGCTGGCAGATCCCCGCCTGACAGCGCTGCAGAGGGACGGGGGAGCCATCCTGATGAGACTGCGCTCCACCCATAGCAGCAAGTATGAGAGATGGGTGTGCAGAGGAGGCTGGGAGTGGGCGGGAGACACAGCAGAGGGCTGCCTGCAAACCTGAGCTGCCAGACAGTTCCTACTGCCCACGTATCTCAGCAAGATTTCATGCTTTTGTACTTATTATCTCATAACCTTCACATCTCTGTGTGCTTGTTATGATTACAAACAAGGATATATGGAGGATCAAAAATGTTAACTATTGCCAGGTGCCATGGCACACACCTGTAATCCTAGTACTTGGGAGGCTGAAACAGGAGGATGGCAGGTTGGAGGCCAGCCTGAGCAACTTAATGATACCGTTTCAAAATAAATAGTAAAACAGGCTGGAGGTGTAACTCAGAGGAAGAATGCCCCTGGGTCCAACCTCCAGTACCAAAAAAGAAAAAAGAAATGTAAACTATCTTGGCTAGGCTAACTTATCAGACGGAAGAGTTAGGATTCAAGTCTAGGCCGTCTGAGTGTGTCCCATACCCTGATCCACAATGCTATGCAGTCTCATATATTCATCCCTTAGAATGCAAAGACAGGATTTAGGGACTTGACAAGGGCAGAGGTTCACCTGCTCCCTCCTTCCATAGGTTGGAGGGCCCAGGCCCAGCCACATTGTATCAGGCGGTGGATGAGGCCATTCACCAGCTTGTGCGCCTCTCCAACCTGCACGTGCAGCAGCAAGAGCGAAGGCAGCGCCTGCACCAGCTCCAGCAGGTGAGCTGGGACCCAGACCCTTCTTCCTTGGCCTGAGAGCTTGGCCTCTGATCCCTTTCTCTGTGGATACTTAGCATTCTTGGCGTTCTTCTCACCTGGCTGGGCCGAATGCCCAACCCCTCTGCTCCAGAGGCTGTTTGTAGCACATGCAAGAGTCAGCAAGAGGGCGGGAGCGTCTCAGCACCAGCAAAGGACTGAAGCCAGATCTCTCCTCCAATCAGAATCCTTAGAGATGTCAGGGTGTTCTAGAGGATTCTGTAAAGAGCTGATTGAAGCCGGGCGTGGTGGCGCACGCTTGTAATCCCAGCATTCGGGAGGCTGAGACCGGAGGATCCAGGTTCGCAGTCAGCCTCAGCTACCTAGTGAGGCATTCCGCAACTTAGTGAGACCTGGTTTCAAAATAAAGAATAAAAAATAGGGCTGGGGGTATAGCTCGGAGGTAGAATGCCCCTGAGTTCAATCCCCAGTACCGCAAAAAAAAAAAAAAAAAAAGAGCTGATTGACTCTGGAGTGCTTACCTCCTTAGCATAAAAGTATAAATATCTCTCCATACCAGCTTTTTAGCAACATTGCCACAAATGCTGCCCCAAGCGCCTGTGCAGTGTCATTCCCCAAATCTAAAGCTGGAAGGGTCCCATCCCCCTCCGCCTTGGAAGGAGAGGGCATTATGAGCCCCTAGGAGGAACCATGGGCTTCTTTGTGGGGAGGATTAAGGAATGAGATTGGCTTCTCTGAAACTTGATTCCTCTCTCCTGGGGATTTGAGTCCCATAGGGTGGATTTGCTCTCCACCCTACTGAGTGGGGTAGAGGAGGGTTTGAAATCCGGCTGAGCCGGGCCTGCTGGTGCACATTTGTAATCCCAGTACTTGGGAGGCTGAGACAGGAGGATCATAGGTTTGATGCCAGACTCAGGAGGTAGTGAAACTTTCATCAACCTAGCAAGTCCCTGTTTCAAAATAAAAAATAAAATAGAGCTGGGTAGAATGCCCCTGGGTTCAATCCCCAGTATCAAAAAAAAAAATTAAAAAAAAAAAAGAAAGAAATCTGGTTTGTTCCTCCTTAGCCCCAAGCATGTGTGCACATCTCATGGACTTGCATGTGGGCATCAGGGGAAGGCTCATCTCAGGGTCAGTCTTGGGTCAGCAGGGTTTCTGTTTCCTGGGATTGCTGCATACTGGCTTCCTCTATTCCAATATCCAAGAGATCATCTCTGACTGCTTGCTTGCTGATTAGTTGTCTCCCCCAAGACCCCAATTTAAAAACAAGATTTGGAGGTCACAGTGCTCAGCTTAAGTTCTAGCTCTGCTAGGTATAAAGTGTTGGACAACTGGTGAAGCTTTTCTGAATTCTCAGGTCTTTCTCTATAGAATGGGGATGGTGATAACACACAAGTGATTGGGATGATCAAATGACTTAAGCAAAGGACTCTATAAAAGTGGTTATTGTTGGCACTGGCCATTAGGGACGTTCTCAGACTGCTTGTCCTCAGCCTGCCCCACCCAGCTTCCAGCTTTTCTTCAGAGGAAATAATTACCATTTCTTTTTGGTCAGACATCTCAGAACTAGCATGAGAGTTCCTATAGCCCCATAGTAGGCCACTAGACCCAGACATACACAATCTCACACTCTCTCCAGGCATAGTGCTGGGACCCACAGTTGCCAGGGCACAGGCAGTATGAAGTTTCTCCTGACCTTCAGTTAGCCAGATAGCCCTCATCTTGCCTTTGGTTCACACATGTTCCATCTATTTCACACTCCAGGCCTATCCCTGGGACTCTAACCCCCTTCCTAGCCCTTTAATGGCACTCTACTAAAGACTTCCTAACCCGTTTCTCACTTGATCCTTGTGGCAACTTGTCGTTCATTGTTACCAATCCCACATTGCAATGAGATAAAATGGGTCACCTGAGGGTCTGCCGATCAGAGTGGTGGTGCTGGAGCTGGGTCTCTGCCTGTCCTTGCCTTTCCAAACTCCATGGCCTCCTCTCTCATCACCCCTGCTCTCCCACCCCGTCTGCCGTAGGTGTTGGACTGGCTCTCAGGCCCAGCGGAGGAGCAGTTGGTCAGCTTTACTTTGCCTGGGGACTCCCTGTCTGGCCTGCAGGAGGTGGAGCTACGATTCCGGGCTTTCACCACTGAGGTTCAGGTGAGAAGGGAGAAGAGATGTGCAGGGAGACAGGGAGACTGACTGAGAGTGAGGACCAGACCTGAGTGTAGCCTTCCTTCTCCAGAAGCGCCTGGCCCAGGCACGGGAGGCTCTGGCTCTGGAGGAGAGCAGTGCCTCCCAGAAAATTCTGGATATCTTTGAGCAGAGGCTAGAGCAGATTGAGAGCAGCCTCCACCGGGCCCTGCGGCTGCAGCGCTTCTTCCAGCAGGTGTGTACACAGCCTCTTCCTTCTGTGCCCACCATTCCTGTCTTCAGCCTGGAGAGGCTGATCGGGTAGTTGTTTAGAGAAGGGACTCAGGAGCCCATCATCTCCTTGACTTTGACTCTTAGCTCGGCCACCTCCTTGCTGCATGACCTGAGACAAGGTACTAAACCTGAATGTGCCTTCATAGGCGTCGACCTTATGGGGCAGCTTCTACATATCGCGTGGGGCGATATGTAGAAGCACTTAGAACCGAGCCTGACACTTAGGAATTCTGTAAGAGTGTTAGCCATGAATGTATCCAGGTTCCTCTGTCTCCATGCTTTCTTCACTTGACCTGGTTAGGCAGTGATTGTGGGATAGTGAGGGGACAGGGAGGTGACAGGCATTGGGAAACCATGGGCAAGAGGACAAGAGCCATTGTGTGTATTTGGGAGTGGCACGGGTCCTCACTGTTTTTCTCTCTCATCTCCTTTGGCTCTGCAGGCACACGAGTGGGTGGATGAGGGCTCTGCGAGGCTGGCTGGAGCCGGGCCAGGCCGGGAGGCCGTGCTGGCAGCCCTAGCCCTGCGGCGGGCCCCGGAGCCCAGCGCCGGCACCTTCCAGGAGATGCGGGCGCTGGCCCTGGACCTGGGCAGCCCAGCAGCCCTGCGAGAATGGGGCCGCTGCCGGGCCCGCTGCCAAGAGCTGGAGAGAAAGATTCAGCAACAGCTGGGAGAGGAGGCCAGTCCTCGGGGCCAGCGGCGACGCCGGGCAGACAGTGCCAGTAGCGCAGGGGCCCAGCGGGGCTCCCATAGCCCCTCACCCAGCCTCAGCTCCCTGCTGCTCCCCAGCAGCCCCGGGCCACGGGCAGCCCCCTCTCATTGCTCCCTGGCCCCATGCGGGGAGGACTACGAGGAGGAGGGCCCCGAGCTGGCTGCAGAAGCAGATGGCAGGCCCCCAAGGGCCGTGCTAATCCGAGGCCTGGAAGTCACCAGTACCGAGGTGGTAGACAGGACCTGCTCGCCACGGGAACATGTGCTGCTCGGCCGGGCTGGGGGCCCAGAAGGGCCTTGGGGAGTAGGAACCCCCCGGATGGAGCGCAAGCGAAGCATCAGGTGAGACTCAGCTGCCCAGCATGAAAAGACACAACGCTGTTGGGGGTAGTGGCTGCCTTCCGTGCCCAGGTGACGCTTCCTCTGCCACTCCGGTTGTACCCGCAGTGCCCAGCAGCGGCTCGTGTCTGAACTGATTGCCTGTGAACAGGAGTACGTGACCACCCTGAGTGAGCCCGTGCCGCCCCCTGGGCCCGAGCTGACCCCTGAGCTTCGGGGCACCTGGGCCGCCGTCCTGAGTGCTCGGGAGAGACTTCGAAGCTTCCACCGGACACACTTTCTGCGGGAGCTTCAGGGCTGTGCCGCCCACCCGCTGCGCATTGGGGCCTGCTTCCTTCGCCATGTGAGTGATCCTCTCTGACTTTTTCCAAGTCCTCACCCTTCCCATGCTCCAGACCAGCCATCTGTCCCTCCTGTCCCCTTGAGTGGTCCAGGACTCAGGTACAGCCCTGTTCTCTGGCTCCACTCAGCCTCTGTGTCCCTGTCCTCAAGTGCTCCCTTGACTTACCCTCTCTGCAGGGAGCCCTTCACTCCTGGCAGCTGGGTGCTCCCTAGTGATCTATCCCTCTGTAGTGAGGATGGGCAGGGTGGGGGGGTGTCTGCAGGATCCTCACTGGGATGCCTTACCTCTCCCTTACTGGTACAGGGGGACCAGTTCAGCCTCTACGCCCAGTACGTGAAGCACCGACACAAACTGGAGAATGGTCTGGTTGCACTCAGCCCCCCAGCCAAGGTAAAGTTTTCTCCAGCCCTCGTAAGAAAAGCTGGGAAGACCTAAGAACACACCCCACCTCAAAATCCCTCAGGGGTGAAGAGCTGTCCTGGATGTGCCCAGAAATGTCTCCTACTAGTAATCTCCCAGAATTGCTGAGGGTGGGCAAGCACTGGACTGGGAGCCAGGTGAGAGTGGGTCCCGTCAGGAATCGAGCATCCCTCAGATGGGAGACCTGGACAAGACTCTTGCCTCCTCTGGGCCTCTGTTTCCTCATCTGGTAAATGAAGGCAGTATTCACTCTTAACTCACAGCGAGCTCTGAGGATCAAAAGACCTCTCATCAGAATGATAGGACGTGACATTATCATAAGGGTTCTTTATAAAAAATAAATTTTAAATTTTAAAAAAGGTATATACT
>PVLC010035273.1:0-16440 GCA_004027655.1 Graphiurus murinus | reverse complement strand
CTTGCATTTTGTTTTTCTGACAACAGTTCTACTTTGGTAGAGCATACCACACACTACTTTGTTGCCCTTCTTTCTGTCTTTATTGTTGGTTCTGCAGTTAAATGCAGTCACTGTTGACTTCCCCAGCACTTGGTGCTACAGCTTTTCTAATTATGTTGTGGTCTTCTGAAGTGGTGTTCTCCAAGGATCCCAGGGAAGGATTCACGCAAACATTTGCCCCGGATTTCTGGAATCTTCATTGCAATTTCTTGGTGACCTTCATAGTTGAAGAAAGCTGGGCTGGATATGAACCCAATCACATTCTCTTTTCTTGATTATCTTTAAAATGGTAGGGTTTTGTGTTTTTTTTTTTTTTTTTAAGCATGTTTCTGTTGAGAAGATTGATGACGGCCCCATTTCCTTTCTCCTACGAGGTATTTGCACATTTTGCCTGGATTCGCAAAGAATGTTTTCCTTATCTTTGAAGTCCAATGCCTTTGCTAGGATTTATCTAGGGGGTTTTCATTCTGGGTCAATTTGCTCCTGTATGCCATGTTCTTTTCAATACATAAAGTTCTTTTATCTCAGGAAATTTTATTTAATCACAATTTCCATTTCTTTTGTTCTCTTGCTTTGGTGTTCATCTTTGGAGACTCCAGTTAAGTGTATTTTGGATCTCCTTTGTCTGGTTTCTTTATCATTCCTTTTGGATACTTTTATCTCCTTTTCAGTTTCCATTAGGTTTTCTTCCAGTGCGCCCCCCTCTTTTACCCCCACCCCCTTTCTGAGCCTTCTACGTCCATGTTCATTATTATGTTTCTTCCAATTAAGTCTTAATGCTGAATTTTTTCCCTTTTTCTCCTAAGTCCTTCCTGAGATCTCTCACCTTTATCTTCCATCTTCCCTTTGTAGCTCTGCTTCAGTGCTCAGATCTGGCAATTCTGCCCTGCGCCCTTCTCTCAGGCTTCCAGTCTGATCATAATTAAGTTTAGCTAATTCCGAATGGCGTGCTAAGATGGTGATTCTTCCTAATATTTTCCCTAAATACTCTATATTCTATATTATTTTTCAAATGCAGTTTATTTTCAACTGCTTGTGCTAATTTTAAATGTAAGATCCCTGTTGATTTTTTATATATTACTCAGAATCAACACTTTTATTATCATATTTCCTTGGTTTGAGAAGACAAAAGATGCAACAGATTGTAACGCAAGATGATCAAATATATTTATCTATAAAAATGAGGTATTAGCCGGGTGTGGTGGCGCACGCTTGTAATCCCAGCATTCGGGAGGCTGAGACCAGAGGATCCGGGTTCGAGGCCAGCCTCAGCTACCTAGTGAGGCACTTCACAACTTAGTGAGACTCGGTTTCAAAATAAAGAATAAAAAATAGGGCTGGGGGTATAGCTCGGAGGTAGAACACCCCTGAGTTCAATCCCCAGTACCGCAAAAAAAAAAAAAAATGAGGTATTTATGGAGAATTTAAAGAAGATGATTTTAATTACGGATATTTAAACCAAAAAAAAATCCTTTTTTTTTTTCTTTTCTGGTTTACACTTCTCATCTTCAGGTGACTCACAACTGATTTAATTAGCAGCATTTAATCAGTATAATTATCTAAAAGCTTAATCCACTGGTCTGATCTTCGAGAGTGACATAATTCTTTGTAATCTTTAAGTGAGATCTTGTAACTGGCCCCTTTGGAAATGTTCTGAGTTGTCGTATCTGTTTATATTCTGGCATTGAAATATGAACAGAAGTTTGCATATTAGAAAAAGAATTTCTTTGGGAAACTCAGCAGAGTTTTGATTATAAAAATTCTGTAGCCAGGCGTGGTGGCGCACGCTTGTAATCCCAGCATTCGGGAGGCTGAGACCCGAGGATCCGGGTTCGCGGCCAGCCTCAGCTACCTAGTGAGGCACTCCGCAACTTAGTGAGACTCGGTTTCAAAATAAAGAATAAAAAATGGGGCTGGGGGTATAGTTCGGAGGTAGAATGCCCCTGAGTTCAATCCCCAGTACCGCCAAAAAAAACAAAAACAAAAAAAAAAAAAAAAAAAATTCTGTGACTTAAACAATGAAAACAGACTTGGGGGCCATAAGATCGGCCATCATCTCTTCAGCTAGAAAAGGCCCAGAGGAGAAAGGGGTGGTTCTCCTGTGTCATTTGTCTAAACATCGGCCTGGACCAGACTACTCCATCCGGGCGTGCAGCTGCGATCCTGCAAGCTTGCCATCCTGTAAGTGTGGGTAGCTTGAAAAGGGCTGTCCCAAGGCAGAGAGAGAGCTGATGTTGGAGTGGGCAAATGAAACAAAATTAAGGTCTTGTGTACAAGACACAAAGGAACACCTCCAACCAGCCAAGGCACAGCTCTGCCTCCCGGGAAGAAACCAAATCCTCAACGGAACCACACAGACAGACAGACAAGGCCTGAAATATAATAGCTGTCCACAAATCTCTCTTGGAGTTGGCCTTCAGGGCTCATCTTGAATCCAAAAGCACCCCACAAGTTCACCTCCGCTGGAACCTGCCTCTCCTCTCTGACCTTGGACCCAGGTGTGACCCCTTATTAGCTGTGTGGCCCAGAGCTAGTGAGGGTCCTCGACTGTGACGTGGAAAGTTTAGACCACAGGAGCGCTCACGGGCCAGTCCAGTTCCCACACTCTAAGCCTGCAACAGCCTCATTCCATGAGGGAATTTCACATATTCGAATTCATTTCCTTTTTTGTTTTTTTTTTTGTTTTTTGTTTTGTTTCAATTTTTTAGAAATTTTAAAATTTATATTAATTTTTAGCAAATACATAAAACATTAAAAATGTACATAAATAGGGTACCCTGTGATGCTTCAACACATCTATACTTTGAGATCTATTTAAATCAAGGTAAACAAGTATCTATTTCCTCAAATATATATCATTTCTCTTTTTTTATTTTTCTTTTTTTTGTGTGTGTGTGTACGTGTGTGTATGTGTGTATAGTACTGAGCTACACCCCCAGCCCTTTTTTTTTTTTTTTTTTTTTGAAACAGGGTCTTGCTAAGTTGCTGAGGGTCTCACTAAGTTGCTGAGGCTGGTCTCCAACCTGCGCTCTTACTATCTTATTTTCAATGGGTGAATTTTATGATATTTAAGATATACCTCAAGAAAGCCATTCTTTAAAAATAAACGGGACAAAGCCGGGCGCGTGGTGGCGCATGCTTGTAATCCCAGCATTTGGGAGGCTGAGACCAGAGGATCCGGGTTCGCGGCCAGCCTCAGCTACCTAGTGAGGCCCTCCGCAACTTAGTGAGACTTGGTTTCAAAATAAAGAATAAAAAATAGGGCTGGGGGTGTAGCTCGGAGGTAGAATGCCCCTGAGTTCAATTCCCAGTACCACAAAAAAAATAAAAATAAAAATAAAAATAAAAAAAATAAACGGGACAGCAGGCCTTGTTCCGCAATGCTCGCAAAAGCGCAAGTGAGAAAGGACCAGTGGGTGCGTTCTGTCTGAGGGGGTGAAGGAGGTCCTCCTGGGAACTCTGGCAGCTGTGCAACATGGGAAGTTTGCAGAACCGGGCTTGGCAGGACCTGGGCATCCATCAGGCCCGGCGGTGTCCGAAGTGGCACTTGGTTACACTGTGCAAGGCCCACAGGACGCTGGCTGTCCCTGGCAAGCATCCAGCAAGCTGTGCACGTTGGAGGCGGTTCCTTCCCCCCGCTGCCCTGGCACGGCCCCCAGGGAGCACTGTTCCAGGAAGGGAAGCCATGTGGGTAATAGGACGCAGGAATCCTAAAATGCCTCCTAATTACAATGTTTGCAATTATTTCAAATTTTGATTTTCATAATAACTTTTCATGGTTGTGTTGACCAGAGGGAAATTTTATTCCCACACGTGCTCGTGTCAAATTTGCCATTATCTTCTAGGGGGGGAAAAATCAAATGGAAAGGCTTTGAAAAAGAGATAAAGTTTACTCACTGGAAATTAGAAATGAATATTTATTGTCAGATCTCGGTCTAGATTAAAACCTTTTATTTAACACCAGTTGCAAGTGTAAATTATTCACATGTTTACATTCTGATGACTTCTGTTCTCTAATGATTCCATTTTCTGGAGTGTCTCAGGGCCGAGATAATGAAGCACCTCATCAGGTTGGAGTATTAAGCAAACAACTAAGTTCAACTTTTTAAACAGTGAAGAAAAAAAAAAAAATAGAGTGGCCTGCGACAATTGATTTTGTCAATTTCACGTAATCCTTAGATAACTTCCCCAAAGAAAGGTCTGCCAAGAGGCCACAGAGATGTGTTCCAGTCTCCGTCAACTTGCAGGGAGACCACAATAACAAATGTCCTGCTCGCACACAAATCATGATTTTTGGCAAGATTCGTCTTTCCCAGAAGGGAGATTCAAGGAAGAAAAGATAAAAAGAAAGAAAGAGAAAACACAGTACTGCCCACTTCTGCAGCATAGAGGAGTTCTTGCTGGTCCAACAGCATTACGTAATCACTCGCTGGGTTCTTCTCTCACAGGTTATTGCTCAACATTAGGAAATTCTATTATGAATAGCAATAAATCCCATCTGTTCACGGAGCTCCAGGTTCACAAAGCACTTGCACATATGTGATCCCAATCAGGAGATGTGCTCTTCCTGGAAGATCGGCAGAATCTGTACACTTCCAGAGATAAATGAACTTGTGTGCTGAAGTTTAAGCATTTTATTAAAAAAAAAAAATCTGTTTTCCAAAAACACTGAAGTTTAAGCATTTTATAAAACGAATCCGTTTTCCAAAAACACTGAAGTTGAAGCATTTTATAAAACGAATCCATTTTCCAAAATCACTGAAGTTGAAGCATTTTATAAAACAAATCTGGTTTAAAAAGAAAAAAATTCCACCTGGAAGTTTTACAGTTCCCCCAACAGCACCACTTTAAGCAGGTGAGGCTGTGGCGCCATTTCACAGCTCCTTCAGTTTAATTAGTCTCTACTTTCAGGGCAGTGACAATGAGTTTTGTTTGCTTTTGTTGTGACAGCGCGACTGCTGGTCTCAAGTCGGCCGCAGAAATGCTTTCTTCAGGAAATTATAATAAGCGTGTGGTTAAGGAGTGAAGACATCACGTCTATTTTCAAAATATTTACCATCTAGCAGGAAAAACAAAACGTTCGTGAAATGGAAACTAACAAAACACAGCAATGAGTGGGAATGACTAAGAGGATGCTAGGGAAAGTTCTGGAAGCATTCTCCGAGAGAAGTCTCCAGGGCTTAGAGGAGATGAGGCAGTCCTGCTGACTGTCTCCCTTGTCACTTACAACTCAGCTGTGCAGAGAGAGCAGAGAGGAGAGGTGCCTCGTTTCAGGGGCTAGGGGTGCAGGAGGTGTTTGGGGTGTCAGGTGTTTGGGGGAGACAGGCACAGTCTCATCCACGTGGGTCACATAGGTTGAGTCAAACGGATAGGAAAGAATAAATTTGGAAGCCAGGTATGGTGGCATATGCCTGTAATCCCAGTACTTAGGAGGCCAACACAGGAGGATTGCAGGTTCAAGACCAGCGTCAACAACTTAGTGAGACTCTCAGCAGCTCAGCGAGACCCAGATTCAAAATACAACATAAAATAGGCTGGGTTTGTGACCCAGAGGTAAAATGTCCCTGGACTCAATCCCCAGTACCAATAAATAAAATAAAAGAAAGATGAAACAGAAATTCTACTAAAGTAAAGCCAAATTGTAATGCTGAAGCTGGTCAGAAAGCAAAAGAGGAAGAAATTTAACCTTTGAAAGCAATATTTTACACTATTCCTTGACAATGATGGGTGAAATGAGCTCAATGAGAAGGAACTCTGGGAAGAGATGCCCACTGAGGCAACCTGAGTGGCTGAGACCTCGAAGGGCGGCTGAGGGGCACCAGGAGGCCCCGGTGCAGGAGGCCGGGAGGGAAGGAAGGGCAGAGTGGACTCCGGAGACCCCGACCCGGTGCCTGGGAGCTGAACCTCGGCACTGCCTGGGAGCCAGGCGGCTGGCGTTGGCCAAGCTGAACAGGAGGGGATAGCGTGACTCCTGGGTTCAATGGACAACAGCCCTGTCCACGCACTCAGAGCCAAGTGCGTGCAGGGTGGGTGCTGAGACTGAGCTCCAGGGACCCAGGTGTGGGCTGAGGCAGGAAGAGGGAGGAGAGCCACACAGGCCGACGGGCACAGAGCTTCCAGGAGTCAGCGACCTAGAAAAATCACCTCCAGTATCGCATCCAATCCTGTATTCTAAGAGGGGGTGCCAGTGGTGGCACTGGTTAAGAAATTTCCATCCCCAAATTGAACTTTTGAATCAAATAGGAGAGCAGGTGTGGACTAACATTTGCCAGGTTAAGACACCGTGCTGTCATGTCCTCTCTCATCCACCCGCCCCTTCTTTTCTGGTACTTAGTTTCTTTCCTTTGACCTCCCGTGAAGTAAATTTGGCCAAACGAGCTCCATTCCCAAATACCCCTTTCACAGGCAGTAGGTTCCTACAACTCAAAAAGACGAATCGCCTTTGCAAATCCACTAGTCCCCCCTCGTCCACTGGAGACACCCTCCAAGACCTCAGGGATACCCAAACCACAGATAGGACTGAGCCTATAAAACAGATACACGTGCAAAATTAACCTATAAATTAGGCACCCTAAGAGGCTAAGAAGAGTCATTAGTAATAAAATACAACAAGGATAACAATATACGCTAATAAAATCTGTTTATAACATGCTTTTCTTTTAATTTCTAGAACTTTCCATTGTGTATTTTCAGACCATGGTTGACAATGGTAAATCGAAACCGTCAAAAGTGAAGTCGTAGGTAAGGGTGAGAGGCCTGGAGAACTCCTGTGAGAGACAGTCCTGCAGAGCCTGGTCCTCAGCGGGTGCTGGGGAACCCCGTGGGTGCAGGCCCTCGTCGGTGGTGGGATGCCCACCCTGGAGAAGCCAGCACTGGCCTGTGTTCCAGCGCCCTGGTTCCATCCGGGCCACTCAGTTTACTGGCATGGTCATGATCAAGTCAGCTCCCCCTCCCCCAAGCCCCATTCTGTCCCCCGGAGATCCCAGGAGAGCTTCCTGCAGGACAGAGCACAGGTCCCTATGGACAGACACCCTCTGCTCCAGCTCCTACCAGCAGGGCCACCATCAGAATTCTCTGTAGCCAGGAGGCCTGAGTCCAGATTATTTCCAGCTGATCTCCACACTTCCCTGTTACCACCTCTTCCAGTCTCTCTAAAGAACACACACTCTCTCTCCACGACCATCTCCAGCCCCTTCCTGCAGCTCTGACTTGGAAGAGCTTCGGTATGTAGGAGTCAAAGCCGACCCCAGGGGTCTAGCCCCCCTCACCTCGGGCACCACCTCTGTAGGCCTTAGTGACAAACACACGTGCTATCCTTCTCTCTAGAAGTGCCCTGTGTCAGCGAGACCCAGGACACAAGGTTAGCTGGTACACAAGGATTCTAGCCCCTGGTCCAGGGTCCTCTGCCTTACAGAAATCTCTCCCTGGTTTGGGGTAGCCAGAATGTGTTATTTGAACACTGTGGCAAAAGGCGATTGGATTGAGGAATTCTTATAAGGAAATCGTGAAGCAGGAGCCTCTTAATGGAGCCCAATTCACAGTGAAGGAATTTGTTGTTTTTGGACAGGAACCATTTCTAAAGATATAAGTGAGTCCATGGGGAAAGGCCTCCATTTCCTTACACTGGCCCTTTAAGTTAATATCGGGGTTGCTCACACAGCTGGCGGGGGGAGAGACCCTGGACCCTCTCCCATGGCGTCTCCCCTTTCTGATCTCCATCACAGTCGACTCCTGCTTTCTCGTCTTCTCCTGTCTCATTGCTCCTCCCTGCACTGAAACTTCCTGAGCCCACCTTCCTCCTCCATAGCATGGCCCCGCACCCCAGTTTTCTCAGGATCAGCCTGGTTTTTACCTGCTATCCCAAAATGATTGGGAACTGAGACTTCGTTCACCCTCAAAAGTTTGGTTTGAGTAATAAATCAGAAGGTCGCTGTCTTACTTCTAAGTAATAAATTAGAAGGCACCTGCACCCAGGAGTCAAGTGTGTGGGGACTAGTTACCAGGAAGCTCTCCACGGGAGCCAGTGGCTGCGGTGAGGACCCTCACCCGCCAGGCAGGGAACATCCCCTGGAGTTCAGTGTGCATGCCAGCTGATGGCTGACCTTTTCTAGTGAAGCTAAGTCAAGTTCACTCACCAAAAGGAGAGTCTTGAAGCAAAAATGTCCTTGATACACAACCACCAACTGTTAATGTTGGATTTTGTGCCTATACACATCTGTGATTCTGCAGCAAGACTTTGTTAGGCTGCAGTTTATACACAGAACTTGAATTTTTGGAGCTGGGTGTGGTGGCGCACACTTGTAATCCCAGCATTTGGGAGGCTGAGACAGGAGGATCCGGGTTCGCGGCCAGCCTCAGCTACCTAGTGAGGCACTCCACAACTTGGTGAGACCCTGTTTCAAAATAAAGAATAAAAAAATAGGGCTGGGGGTACCAGCGAGACACCCAGCTGCTGCAGCACAGGGAGGCGGGGGTTCTGCTTGGAACCTCCAGGCTCAGGTACCTGTGAGCCCTCCGCGGCGCTGGGGATGGCCTGGCACACAGATATGAGACGCGTCTTGGGCTCATGGGTGACCTAGGGTCACTGGGGGGCAGACAATGGAAGTCAGGGGCTTGATGAGGTCATTCGGGCTGGTGGAAATCAAAGAGGAAGCGGCACGAGCCCTTCCAAAGGCCGCATCAGAGAGAAAAGAAAGATCCAGGAAGGAGAATTAGGACTAGAGCGGTCCTGGAGAGCGGAGCCCTGGGGCGGAGTATTTAAGAGGAGAGTAGCCAAGACCAACAGCCAGCGTGCGCCCTCGGGAGTCTCCAGGAGAGGGACCCCGCGGGTGAGGAGGTGCACGTCAGACCCCAGCGCGTGCAGCTGGAGATGGGCTGCCCAAAGAACCGAAGTAAGCTCCTGCTGGGTGAGGATGTGGCGTCCGCCAGGGCATCGTTTCGTTGTGATGGGTGGGTTGTGTGTGGAGGGTCTTCTAAGTGGGTGGTAACGCTAGGTTTTGGCACTGAAAGGACATTGTAGAGAGCTGGAAAAATAGAGCAGAGGGAATAACTAAGTGCTTCCAATGAAAAGGTAGGAAGATGGGCAGCAGAGCCCTGGAGGAGGGATGAGCCAATCAGAATCTGCCCGTGGGGTTTTCTGACCAGCAGGTGGCGCAGAGGAGCACATCGCGAGGAGGCTTAGCCTCAGGCTCAGGCACCTTGGGCGGTCCTTGGTTGCGGCTCAGATGGTCCAGCCCCTGCTAGAAGGTCTACCCTGGACTTAGGGAAAGGGAGCGCACTTTGCCATCCTGCTACTGCAGCATCATCTGAGCTTCCTCTGCTCGGATGCAAAGGACATTCACACCACAGTACCATCGTTGTCAATATACAGTTGAATTTTAAACCCTTTCTGGACTACCTCAAAAAAGATGCCACGATGTCTTTATTATTGGAAGGGAGAGAGGGTGACCATGGTGGTAGAGGTCTTTAGAAAGTGGTTTTTTCTTGCTCTTGAACTCGTGGCTACTCGGGAAACATTTAGAGTAATGTTTTCCGTAACTGAGGCTTTGCTCACGACTGCACTGTCATTTGCATCAGACTGTGTAAGATGCCTTTAAATACATGATCTCAGTTGATACAATCAAGAAGAGCGCGGGAGTCCTTGGCTCCTGCCTTCCGCCCTGCCCTTGACCCAGCACCCAGGGCTCAGATTTGCCCGCCTTGGGATAAGGATCCAGGCAGAGAACACGAAGAGGTGGTCCTTGGGTTTTGCACACTTGGAAAACGTATTTTTCCTCCACCTACTTCATTCCGATCGGATGTATATTCATAACCACATGTAAATAAATAAATAAAGCGCTGTGATTAGAAGAGTGGATATCAGATAAACACGAGGGACATCCTGTTGCCGATGGGAGGATCAGTCAGAGTGGTCCGGCCATCAGCTCGGGCTCTGGGGAGGGCGCTGGGGAGTTGTTACTTTGCAGCTCGAATAAGTGGATGCAAAACAGTTCTCTGCTTCCAAGGAGCTGTCACTGGCTTTGCAGGGAAACTAAACAAAAGTTAGGAGAGTTTTTTTTTTTTTCCATTCTGTCTACACTTCAGAAAACTATTTATACAACATGTTTTCTAGATCCAAATGCAGCTTAGATGTTTAATGCTAATCTCTAAAACAGCATAAATACTATCCCAACCAGTACACTCCTGCACAAGGATATATATACTGTGATGTGTTCAAATAAAACTTTTAATGAACAAGGTTCTTTGAGAGAAAACAGCACTATGGGTGGAGTTTTGAAGGTTTCTATACACACATTCCTCCTTTGGACCCTGGCCATTCAGTTGAGCTGCAGAATATCTGGACCTTCCTTAATGAATAAGTCATTTTACTTTTTTTTTTTTTTATCATTGTAATGTTTTGTTTCTTGTGGATGAAGTAGATAGTTTGGGCTGGTTTGAATCAATTGGTAGAACTTAGTGTAAAATGCATTGCATGCAGCCCCAAATGGGCAGACTTTTTTGTGTGCATGGCTTTGCACTGGACAGAGGCAGGAACTCGGTAGGGAGCAAGATAGGCTCCCTAGCTCAGTGGAAAAGGAAGCATTCTCCACTCACGCCAACCCCACGTCTCTCTTCCTGGAAATCACTACAGTTACTGTGCACAATCACTACACCAACATCTTACCCTCTCGTACACACTACCATTTTAATTTAGAGGAGTTTCGAAAAACACGAAGCAGCAGGATTTTGGCATGCTCTTCGGAACGCACATAAATAAATCTTTTTCAGCAAATCTCCAAGGGTTTTAGGCAAAACTTTGTGAATGCCAGAGCAGAGAGCTAAAAACAATTTCGGGTTTGTTTGCTGAGCCAAAAAAGTGGACATCGTGTCCAAAGTACAATTTAAAGCATTTTTTTTTTTTATTAAAAGAATTTAGTAATGTGCATTTCCAACTCAAGCATTTGTCTGCAGAGTTTCCCAGGCGTGTACCCGTCCTCCCACGTTTTAACTCTGAGCAGAGAAAGCCAAACGGGACAGACTGTGGTGTATCTGGGTCTCTGTGGGAGCCTCGTTGACTGTAGCAGTGGATCACATATCCAAGTGCACTCTTTTTCTCTGAAATGATTCAAAGCCACAAACAACACTGCCATGAAAACAATTCTGTCCTTTTCCCAAATCCTCATGGCCTGTTTCTTGTCATTAGTAGGAATCAGCCCCAACCCGTAGCACGGTATGTGGCACACAATACATGCTCAATAAATGCTTGTTGGACCAAAGAGATAGTGCAAAATCATGCTTGTCTTTTATAATTAGCCCTTTTCCCTCTTTATGGAAAAAGTAAATATATATGGTAAAAAAACATCTCAATATGAAAGGAAAAACAGGAGAAATGGAAATCTGAAGTTCTCCTCCAGCTCCTAGGAGGAGTGCTGCTTTCTCTGCTGTTCAGTTTACCTAGACCCCCTTTTTCGCTCTTATACCTCAAAACCAGCAGTGTTTGCTCCTGTGAGTCTGGTCTTCTGCAGAGGAGAAACCCTTTGTGAGCTTTATCTTCCTATCCTTCACTGCCAAGTACAAGATATCAAAGACCACAGTTATACCAGGATGGCAGCTGGCAAAGGCCTGCCGATTAAATGATCCCACTCCTCAGATTTCCCACAGGTATTATCCGACACTGTAGGTGGGAACTCACAAACCTGCCCAAGAAAGGCTTCCAAACGCTTCCCTTGAGAGCTTCGGGAAGGAGCAAGGCATTCTTCCAGACACTTGAAAGCCACTGATGTTACTGCTCAATCCCACAAAAGATGTCTTCGATGCGTTTGTACAATGCACATCTCTTGTATTTGTCCACTCAGGTCTTTATTTGAACATCTGGATTTCTGCTGTGAGCCTCCCGGTGGCTGGACAGGAGCCACTTTGAAACCTGGAAGCAACATCAGATGTCCTCTCGTTACCCATGTTCCCCTCAACTAGAAATAAAATCGACTGCAAGAAAAGTTGGCAATGACTCATTTTGTGGATTGCTCTGATAATTCAGTTAATCTCAAGCTCATCCTTTCTATTTAACCTGCATCGAAGGTAGGCTTGATGATTTAAAGAGAAATACACAGTACACAATTAGCGGGTATCATTTCAAACACATCAGTGTTAGAGCAACCTTGATCACAGTTAGGACAGCCCTGGCCTTGCTCGCCCCAGGTTGCAGCCCTCTCTCTCCCTTCTCCACTATCCTCAACGCTGTCTGCATTCTGGAAACACCAGCTCACACTCTGCCTGGCCAGGGTGCCGGCTGGCCCTGCCACAGAACAGTGCATACTCTAGCTTCGTTGCCTGAACACTCCCTCCACCAAACATCACCTAGCTTAACCCACACTGACTTCAGGCCCCAGCTACAGGGCCAGTGGCTCTGACACCGACACCTCACCCCTCCTCCAGGTCAGGCAGAGTGGGCACATTCTTGTAGAATGGATCGATCCCATCCTTTCCCGGCACTAGCATTGTAACTTACAACCCTGCAGCCATCCCTGTGATTGCTTGATTTATGTCTGTCAACAGCAACATTCTCGTGGCCTTATGGGATAGGAGCCATGCTTGCTTCTGTCCACAAGGGGGGCATTCACATATTTCCTCAATGAATGCATGGTGAAGGGATTAAGGATGGACTGCCGTGTATCTCCTAATCAACTTTGACTCCTAGAAGGCTCATCCTCACTCATCATGGTTAATTTCCTATATTCTGTTCTCACTTCAAGCTGCTGCTCCTTTTTCCTCTATACACTCCCTCTCCTGTGGTCTTGCAACAACTTCACAGAGAAGGGAGGAAGAAAGTCCACACTACACACCCTCCCACCGCCAAACCTGCTGACTAGCAGGTGCTTGCACCCATCTTTGCCTCAAAACAGATGCAACAGGCAGGAAAACATGATAGCAAAATAATAGCCCTAAACCCAACCGTATAATGGTTACATTAAATGTAAATGGGCAAAAAAACTCTAAAGAAAAAGTTACACTGCAAAGCAGCAAAGACAACTACCAAGACCCGCTACATTATGTCTGAAACAGACACATTTACAAATAGGAAGACACACAGAGTTGAAAACAAAAATGGAAAAACATACAAATTAGCACAAGCATACAAATAGTAAACATAAAATGGGCAAACTGACTCTATCAGGCAAAATGTCCTTTGCCATGTATTATTTATTAACATCTGACAAATAGATTTGAAGAAAATCCATCTCTCCAGAGATTTAAAAAGGACTTTTTGTAACGATAAAAGGACACGATAGGCCACACATGGTGGCACACACTTGTAATACCAGTTCTTGGGAGGCTGAGACAGGAGGATTGCAGGTTGGTGGCCAGCCTCAGAAATTTAGCAAGGCTTCTGCAACTTAGAGAGACCCTATTTCAAAATAAAAATAAAATATGGCTGGGGGTAGAGAGCTTAGAGGTAGAATCCCCCTGGGTCCAACCCCCAGTGCCACAAAAACAACAATAAAAAAGAACAATGTATCATGAAATGAAGACATAGCAATATAAATGTGACATTTAATCCCAGTGACAGCACTCCAAAATCATGAAACAAAAACTGACAAAAAAAAAAGAAAGAAAGAGGCCAATCAAAAAAAGGAACACCCTGAGATTTCACCTAACCCAAATTAGAATGGCAATCATTAAAAACACAAACCACAACAAATGCTGGAGGAGGTGTGGAGAAGTGGGAACTCTATTACGTTGTTTGTGGGATTGCAAATTAGTGCAACCACTTTGAAAAACAGTATGGAGGATCCTCAGATAAATGGGAATGAACCTACCATATGATCCAGCAATATCACTTCTGGGTATCTACCCAGAAGAATGGAAACCAAATTACCAGACTAAGGCATGTGTATCTATGTTTATAGCTGCACAATTCAAACTATGGAACCAGCCAAGATGTCCATCCACAGACGAATGGATTAAAAAACTATGAGATATGTACACAATGGAATTTTACTCAGCCATAAAGAAGAACAAAATCATGTCATTTGCAGGGAAATGAATGGAACTGGAAAACATTATGCTAAGTGAGATTTAGTCAGTCACAAAAAGTAAAAAATAGTATGTTCTCCCTAATATGCAGAAGCTAGGGAGAAAGTGGGTCATAAGAGGGACTCGAGACAAAGAAGGAA
Organism: Graphiurus murinus; assembly: GCA_004027655.1. Taxonomy (NCBI): domain Eukaryota; kingdom Metazoa; phylum Chordata; class Mammalia; order Rodentia; family Gliridae; genus Graphiurus; species Graphiurus murinus. The sequence goes on along the minus strand of PVLC010035273.1, from coordinate 2,248 downwards.
AAACCTTAGATGAGCAAAGAAGGTGACCTAACAGAAGGTGATGAGAGGGGGAGGGGAAACACCCTAATGCAAAGGATGTACATTCACAAACATATCACAGTCAATCACTAAGCCAAATATGAGGAGGGAGGGGAGGGAATGAGGTGGGAACTGGGGAAGGGTTAAATGAGTGCTGTGTGCATGCGTGCCTCTACCAGCTTGTACCTCATCAAGATGTATGATTACAGGGCACCAATAAAATAAAAGAAATAGGCGAATGGAGGGTCCTGACGGATGATATCAGCTACCTCCTATGAGCAACCTGGATCACACCTGCACAGCAAGTGCAATGAGTAAGAGACGACCTCACGTGCACACACCACAGGTTGGCATTCACCCCAGTGTACACTGGAATCTTTTGTAGCAGAATTTTCTTGATTGCACTGGGAATGCACCAGGAAAGAGACCACACACTGGGACAAATCAGTCTCAGGAAATACGAAAAGATTTAAGTCTACGCAGTAAGTATTTAAACCACAGTAGAATTACATGTAAAATATAGAACAACAAGGTCTCTTTTAAACAACCACGATTATTTCAAAATTGAACACAATTCCTCTCTGCAACCTAGGGATCAAGAAAAAAAGTTAAGGGAGAAATTACAAAATGTTCCAAACTAAATGAAACTGACATTACAAGATATAAATGTATGACTCATAACCAAAGCGGGCATAGAAGGGGAATTTGTAGCTTTAAGTGCTGATATTTGAAAGGATTTTAACAGGCCTAAAACCAGGAACTTATGTTTCTACATTTGCGAGCTAGAAAAAGTCAAGTAACCTAAAATTGTTTTTAAAAAGAACAATATAGAGCCAGGCGTGGTGGCGCATGCTTGTAATCCCAGCATTCGGGAGGCTGAGACCCGAGGATCCGGGTTCGCGGCCAGCCTCAGCTACCTAGTGAGGCACTCCGCAACTTAGTGAGACTCAGTTTCTAAATAAAAAATAAAAAATAGGGTTGGGGGTATAGCTCAGAGGTAGAATGCCCCTGAGTTCAATACCCAGTACTGCAAAAAAAATAAAATAAAAAAACAATATAAAAGTAAGGACAATATTTAATAAAATGGAAAATAGAAAACTGTAGAGAGAATAATAAAGTTGCCTATAATCCCAATACTTGGGAGGCTGAAATAGGAGGACTGCAAGTTAAGGCCAGCCTTAGCAACCTAGCAAGAACCTATTTCAAAACAAAAAAATAAAAAAAGGATGGGTGTAGCTCAAATGTAGATTGCCCCTGGATTCAATACTCAATACCAAAAAGAAAAAAAAAAAGAGATGATCTTTTGAAAAGATTGATAAAATTGATACACTAATCAAAAGATTGATCAAGACAGAAAAAGTGAAAACAACTTAACTATAATTAGGAATAAAATAGATAGTATGGCAAAAATCCTAGAGACACTAAAGGAGTAATAAGAAAACAACAAGCATTTTTTTTTTGCTAATACCAAAACTGACACTAAATGAAAGAGTGATTCTGAAGGGCCAATTTCAACCAAGTGAACTGAATCTGTACTGTATTAAAATACTCCTGAAAAAGAAAGTCAAAGCCATCACAAACAAAGTAAATTACAATGGACCAGTATCCATCATCCACAAATATGTAAAAACTCTTAACAAAAAAAAATTAGCTAGTTAAATATAAAAATTACATAAATGAGTAATACTTTATGGCCTAATAGTGCTTAGCCCAGGAAAGGAAGGTTGGTTTAACATTTGACAATCTCTCAAACGTAACTCACCAGCTTCATAGACTAAGAAAAAAAACGAAGATCATCTCAAGGTGTAGAACAAAATCTGGCATATAGTATTGATAGAAATTCTCAGCAAACAAGGAACCAAAGAACTCCCGGCCGCTGTGAAGAATCCACGACACTCCTCACATTGTCCTTAATGATGAAAGTCCGAGTGTTTCCCCTCTCACACCAGAAATGACACCGAGCCTTTCCTCTGTCAACTCCATTCAGTGTGTAGGATCTGGGTGTAGAATTTTCTAATCAGTGAAATCAATCAAGCAAAAGAAACTAAAGACGTGCAGACTGGAAAAGAAGATAGAAAAACTATTTATTTGGGGTGACATAATTATGTATGTAGACTACCCCACAAAATTGGCCAGTTTTTTAAAAGATGCTAGTAAACTAATCATTGTGTTTAGCAAAGTTTCCATGTACAAGATCCACATAAGAAAATTGGTTTCACTGTCTATACCA